>JABUQX010064513.1:0-31369 GCA_015478945.1 Trachelipus rathkii | reverse complement strand
TCTGAAAAAAAAGAAAAATTCGATTTTAAAAATAAAAAAAAAAGCAACGTCACTAAGCTCACGATACTGGATAAACTAAAAGTACCAACTTTATTATATAAAATCTTTATTAAAAATAGTTCTACGTAAAAATAGATACAGCAAAAAATAATAAAACTATACCTATATTATATACATCGATTATATCATATACTCGATATGTTAAATTAATTCCAATTTTTCTTCACGATGCTGTTTTGGTCATCATCTTCAATCTTTCGTTTCTTCTTCCGCCCACGTTTATTTTGTCTATTTATTATTGCTTTGGTGATTTTCTTAATTTTCTCCTCGATAATTTTATCAAAATCATTAAATTTATTGTCCATTTTATTCATTATATCCTTAACTCCTTCTTTATATTTATCCTTAAGATTTGCTTCAACTTCAGTCATGTTGGTTGTGACATTTTCTTCAACCTCATATATCATCCCACCAACGTTCATATCGCGGGCTTCTATTTCGATGCTGGGATCAATTGAGCGTTGATTCTCTCTCGGGTGGTGTAGTCTTCTAAAATGTATTTGAATGGTTCCTCGCGGTAGTCGTAACGTCAAAAACGTACTTTAAACACGCGCAGTCACTTTTTCGATTCCCCGTGTACTTTTAAAATTTTTATCTATTCTAGATATTTTAATTCAATTTATTGTTATTTTTATTTTATTTAATTTAGTTTAATTACCCCTAAAATTAATTTTTCATAGAAGACGTGAAGATTTTAAGTGGGACAAATTTTTTTTTACAAAAAATTATAGATATATTATATATATATTATTATATATATAAATATATATATATATATATATATATATATATATATATATATATATATATATATATATATATATATATATATAATATATTTTTATTTTTATATATATATAATATTTATTATATATTATATATATATTTATATATATAATATAGAAAAAACACATTATTGATGATATTAATAAATTATTTAACTCGCTAGTCTTTTTTCTTTTGCCTATAAAAGGGAGTTGACGTATTACATTTTTTATCATAGTGTGACGTCGCCTAATATATATATATACCGACACCGCTTCAAATTTATTTTTTTCACACCCAAAATCCTCGACACTTAGTCGGAAATGGAAAAGAAAGCGATGAATCTGCAAGATTTGGCGATGAACGTCATTTTTGAAACATCGTCTTTCCAAAATGCGTACAACAAAAATGCTTCTGATTCCAGAAAATTCGCTGCGAAATACGAATTGATTTTAGATTATTTGGTCGAAAAACACGGAACGAAGGAATTAAATTTCAACCTACTCCTATCGCTATTTGATTCGGACAACGCAAAAGAATCTTCCACAAACTTTCTGGGCTTTCTCGAAAAAGCGACGCGAAGTCCGTACAGAACGACCGAATCGATAACCCTGACGTTGACCAAGTATATGGTCGCAGCAGACGCTTTACCCGGTGGCGTTTCCGCGGCTGCTAAAACCGCTGGGATTATTAAGACAATGGGCACCGCGTACAAACGCTTGAAATCTTTGATTTTGTATTCAGATCAGTACGAAACCTTTATAAAATTAACCAATTTTATGAAAGAAAAACGACACGAGCCTTTATTTCGTATCGAGAAGTTAGAAATTGTTAATACGGGCGCCATTCTTCTCACTCACGAGGACTTTCTCGAAATGATTAAAAATATTTCGATCCTTTTTCCAAATCTAATCGCGTTAAAACTAATATGCAGATGTCGCGAAACGGTGTTGAAACAAGACTCTACTATGAACAGGGACCCCTATCCCCCTTCAGGCGAAGACGACAGTGATTTGGCTGATAAATACCATTTAGAATATATAAAAGAGATGGAAATAATTGACCAAATTGATTTTTCGAGTGAATTGCGGAAACTTCTTATTCCTTCGTTTGACGAATTAACTACGTTAATCGTGGATTTTAACAACATCGAGGATATTATCAAAACCTCATCGTTGTTTAACTTGCAAAAAATTGGAGTTCGTTTGAATCATGGACACCCGTATACAGTTATTAGCAGCGCTCGTGTAAGGCGATTGGTAGCAAAAACCGGGGTGAAGACATTGGAATTGATTTTCGGTTATTCATCGGAAGAGGAAATATTTCCCAGCCACGATTATTATTTGATGAAAGAATTACTTCGTCGTGCGTGCTATAACTGTTCTAAGAAAAAATTAGCTTCCTTAATCGTGGTGGTTGAAATCGAAAACAGAAGAATTATCGAATGGGAAATTAGCGAAGCTCTACCGATAGTCGAATTTTCCGTGAAATCATCAAAGAGGTTGAAAGAAGAAGTGGCAGGAGATGAAGAAGATGAATACGAGGTCGGTGGATTAAAAAGATTGTTGGAAATTAATTTTTGGAAACTTCTTACTACTAAAGATCGTGAAAAAAGCAAAATAGAAATACCATTCTGCCTCGCATGCAAAGGAATTTATGCGGTTATGACGCTCTTTATGCCGCTGACCTATCCGTGGAATATTGAACGAGAGCTATGCCGCTTACATTCGGGTAAAAAATGGCGATCTGAAATGGAAAAGAAAATAATTGATTGTTGGGACACGAAAATTTTTAGACACCGATTGCAAAGGAATATAAGAAAGAACGACGGTTTCTTGGAATTGAATTTGCGAAACGTTTGCCACTTTAACGCAATCCTTCAAAGAAACGAAAATGTCAATACCATTTTTCCATTCCGATTTTTAAATGTGAATTCCTTAAAATTGGTTTGCGACGGAAAATTTACACTATTCCGGGAAAATCGTAATTGCGGCTTATTGAGTAATAAATTCGTCAAAGCTTTCCCGAATATAGCCGAGTTAGAAATAAGATTAAGCAAATCTACATATAGATATAGTTATGACGTCCAATTTATTATAGATGGTGAAAATGAAGTCGCTTTTAAAAATTTGGTAGAATTAAAGATGAATTTTTCCATTCTATTATATGATATTTGTCGAGTTTCTCCAAATCTAGAAAAGGTAGTTGTGTTTTTTAATGCCAGTTATATCAACTCCTGCAGTATTTATAAACTTTTGGATATCACCACTTCTATGAAAAGAGGACTAGAAATAAATTTTGATCAATACATTGTTAATAATGAAACATTTTGCTTTTGCGAATGCCGCGATCCTACACACTGGGGAAATGTCAAACAACTTTTCAAAAATATTGCGGTGACTCTGAACGACGAGTATGGAAATTCCGTCTTTCGGTGGTATATAAAAAGATACGACTCGTTCGAATTATCCGACATAGAATCATCCGAAAATAATAAGTACAGTGTCGAAAAAGAAACAAAATTCAATGAGAGCTATTTGGGATTAAAAAATGATATGCCCTTTTTTAACACGCATTCTTTTTTTGAGTTTTTAAATACATTTCGAGATCCTGAACCTATAACATTTCATCTGGCCTTTAACTCTACCGATTATCATGATTTTTTTAAGGAACTATTTAGAATTATTTTTGGTATCATTTTTGATATGACAAAGAATATAATAGGGTAAATATAAAAATGTTATATATATTTATATGTATATTGTTTATTGTAAAATGAAAATAAAAACCTTTGAAATTTAAATATCAAATATCATAATATAGAATATATATAAAAATAAATTAAATAAAAATATTATATATATATATATATATATATATATATATATATAATATATATATTATATATATATATATATATATATATATATATATATATATATATATATATAATATATATATATATATATATATATATTTTACAGTTATCACCACCGCTCACGGGCAAAGCCCTATTCAATATATATATATATATATATATATATATATATATATATATATATATATATATATATATATATATATATATATATATATATATATATATATATATATATATATATATTAATTTAAATAACAAATATATGATAACATAGAATATATATTAAAATAAAAAAATAACAGCTTTTAATTTGCCTATAAATAAGAGAACTATTATATATTTTTCTCATTAAGAAGATTGGCTACGTCGAATGGCATTCACGTCGTATTTCCGCAAACGTGCGCTTGCGTCTGTAGTCGGAAAAATGACCAGCGTCTTCCGGGAATCGAGAGACCTTTTCATTCTATCGTAGAAAAGTTCTCACGGTTAACAAAATACGGCGTCGCTTTTTTATTTTCCTTACTACACTCAAATTCAACGACGACTAACCCCAAATGGAAAAGAATGTGACGAAACTGCAAGATTTAGCGCTGAACGTCCTGCTCGAAACATCATTATCCTTTCAAGATTCCTACGACGATGATTCTGAAACGGAAAAATTCCCTGCGATCTACGATTTGATCAGGAATTATTTAATCGAAAAATATGGGGTGAAGAAATTAAATTTTGACCTGTTCTTACCGCTATTTGTTTCGGACGACGAGGAAAAAACCTCGGCGAACTTTCTAGAGTTTCTCGAAAACGCGACACGAAATCCGTACGGGGCGACTGAATCGATAACCCTTACGTTGAACAAATATATGGTCGCAGCAGACAGTCTCGCCGATGGTGTTCCCGCGCTTGCGAAAACCGCTGAGGTTATTAGGACAATGAGTACGAAATACGAACGCTTGAAATCTTTGCATTTTTCTATAGACCGGTATAAAACCTTTTTAAAATTAGCGAATTACATGGAAGAAAAACCACAACGACAACCACCTTTATTTCGTATCGAGAAGCTAGAAATTTTTAATACGGGCACCGACCTTCTCAGCCACGACGACTTTCTCGAAACGATTAAGAATATTTCATTTCTATTTCCAAATCTAATTGCCTTAAAACTGATATGTAGATGTAGTTCCAAAAACGTATTGAGACAATATTCAAACCGAATGCTTAATAGCGGAGACCTCACTTCTACTTTCTTAAGCAAGTCAGCGAACGCTTTTTTCAACAAACCATATTTGGAATGTATGACAGACGAGAGAATATACGTTGAAATCGATTTTTCGAATAAATTGCGAGAACCTTTTATTCCTCCATTAAACAACCTTACTACCATTATTGTGGATTATAACAACATCGAGGAAATTACCGAAATCTCATCATTGTTTAACTTGCAAAAAATCGGAGTTCGCTTAAACCACAAACACCCATCTACCGTTGTTAACCACGTTCGTTTAATGCTAATGGCTATAAAAACCTGCGTTGAGACATTAGAATTGATTTTCAGTTTCTCATCGGAAGAAGAAATATTTCCCCACCACTCTTATTTTTCCGAATTAGATAAACATTTTGTATGCGATGATTGTTATCAACGAAATCTTTCAAAATTAGTCGTGGTTGTCGAAATCGAAAACGAGAGAATAATCGAATGGGAAATTACTAAAACTCCGCCGCCGATCGAAACGTACGTGAAATTATCAGAGCGGGAACAACAAGAAGCGGCAGGAGATGAGGAAGATGAAAATAAATTCGGTGGGGTACTAAGAATGTTGGAAATTAATTTTTGGAAACTTCTTACTAAAGATCGAGAAAAAAACGAAATAAAAGTACCATTCTGCCTCTTATGCAAAGGAATTTACGCGGTTGTGGCGCTCTTTATGCCCTTCACGCACTTTAGGTTATTAGGGCGTTGTCGCTTACATTCAGGTAAATCGTGGCGAAGGGAAATAGAAAGGCAAATAATCGAATCTTGGGATACGAAATTTTTAAGAAACCGATTGCGAAGGAATATTAAAAAGCTCGACGGTTCTTTGGAATTGAATTTTAAAAACGTTTGTCATTTTAATGTTATCCTTCGAAGAAACGAAAATGTCGATACCTTATCTCCATTCCAATTTCAAAATGTGTGCGTCCTAATAATGGTTTATGACGGAATAATGGGAGAATTTGACAGAAATCGTGATTGTGGTTCACTGAGCAATAAAATCATCAGGGCCTTTCCGAATTTGAGAGAGTTAGAAATAAGAATGAACAATTATTCTCAAGTTAATAGTATTAATCTTTGCAAGATGATATCAGATGAAAAAAATGAATCCGTTTTTAAAAATTTGGTAGAATTAAAAATTGATTTTTCTTTTCTTTTATACGATATTTGCCGCGCCTCTCCGAAACTAGAAAAAGTCGTTGTATTTTTCAGCTCCAGGTGTATCGATCCGTGCAAAATTTATATTCTTTTGAAAATCACTCGCTCTTTAAAAAGAGGACTAAAATTTAATTTCGATCGATAATACCTAAGAAAGAAAAAATAAAAATGATAAATTAATTTGTCAGAAAAAGGACACATTATCACCGAAGAAATATTCACATAAAAAGAAAAAAACAAGGGATGGGAGAGTGTACGAACCTTTCAACTTAAAACATTATAAAACAATCGCGATGATTAACCTAATATACGCATCAGGAGACAATAAAACAGAGTAACTACAAATGGTAGCCAAAAAAAACAGATACACACAAGATTGCAACTTCACAGAAAATGACCGAAAAAAAAAAAAAACAGATAATAAAACAATAATACCAAAAACATAAATAAAAAGAAACGAATGATCCATGATCCCAATTATACCGAGAATATAGGAGACAAACGAAAATAATCAAAATATACAATTTAAAAAACGCCCGCAAATCGAAAATGATGTAATGTAAACCAAAACCCAAGAACATGCAGAATTAAATTAACGAACTAATATAATTGACACCCAAGGAACACATAAAAATCCATTGACAGTTTTCTGAAGAAGCGATATTGTAAAGGAACAACATGTATGCGAATCGTATTCTATACAAGAATGAATATCACACACAAACCTCACAACGAACCCAAAACCCATAGATAATCACAACCCAAACAATATATAGCGAGACTGGTTATCGATAATTAACCAAGAGATCTTCTTAAAAATACACACAAACCTACTCTTCGAATAGCCTACTATGACCAAGGAAAAATTAAACAATCGTCGCCAGACCGCTAAGAGCAGTACAAAATATCCCAACGAAAAAAAAAATAATAATATGTTATAAATAAATACATTATGTAAACAGCGTAAAATATTTATCTAAAATTAAAAAAATACCTCTTCATCAAAACGATCCTCAATCATAATAAAATTCCTCCCGCAATAATTAACAAAAATAAAAATATTATAAACCCATAGAGGAAGGTTTAGTGAAAGAATATTATAAACCTAATTAATATGAAACCTTTTATATACTCGTTTTTTTATGGAGAAATATTTTAGTAATTGCAACAAACACGGTATTTAATTTACCACTATCGCTATCGGACTCACTGGAGCATTATACTTAATTCGAACATTTAAACCAACAACAAAGGAATAAATGATACTAAAAAATAATTCTGTATACTGTGTAAAGAGGCTTTCAAATAAAACGCATTTATTTTATTTAAAGTTTTATATTACACCCGAAAATATACTTATCAACTAAAATGATCATTTATTAATTATATTTTTATCAACAATTATACAACAAAGACAAACAACAGCGATTTAACAATACTAAAATATCATTCAGCTTTACTCTTGGCAAGCTTCGGTATTATAACCTAGACGGAATATATCTATATCGAATCTTTATACGATTTAAACTATCCTCTGTGAGAATTGGAAATGAATCGAACCAGGTGGACAAAAACCGCTGAAAGGAAAGAAACTTTTCCGTACTTAGAATTATTACTGACGATATACGTTGCGCCCCTACTACCCGAGATAAGAGATATAGCTCATCGCCACGTTCAATCGAGAGAGCTCTCAGAGATATTCGCACGACTCCCGCCGACATAAACGCCCAGGTTTCTGACCGCGAAGAAAAATGAGACGAAGGATGCAAATATAGTTAGATAAAGGATATGGCAGGAATCAAACTGTTGAGGCCACCAATTAGCAAGCGTGCAAGAGCAGACCAATAAAATATCAACAGATCTAAAAAAAATGAATATAAAAAACGGAATAAGGTATTTAACGATCCAATCGGGAATTGGGATCCTCTGATTTATCAAAAAACAAAATTGTGCGTATCCAAATCAGAAAGGAGACGCCGAGGTTAATATTCACAAGGCTGCCACAGAATACGCAAACATCGGCAATCACCATATTACTTAATAAATCAAAGTAATATCCTCACCAAAATTTTCCTACGTGCCAAAATAAATCGACACAATTCAAGCGTATGTCTAGTCACCCAAAACTCCTTCAAGAATAATAACTTAAGATCTAAAAAATTATAGAGTCCCGAAAAGCCTCTTGGTCGCTGCCTCGCGACCAGCGGGCTGTCGCTGGGTCCTGCTGGCTGCTGGCCCGTCCGCTGGCGCTGCTGCTCGCCTCGATGGGGCCGCTCCGAATGGCCGCGTGGTGCGTACTGCTGCTCCGCATAGACCCTGCATTGCTTGGCTGCTGAGAATGGTAGGATAGCATGCGACTAGTCAATAAGACGTCAGACAATGACAATATGCCTTGACTAGACATGCTTAACTCGCTCGCTTAATGCAATGAATGTTTGATAAATGATGCAATGATCAAGAGAGGCTGCGTGGTTGAGTCGGAAGGTGCGAAATACTGACGCGGGGCGGATCAGCGTCGACTGGGCCTGCTGACGATCCTTGTTTAGAAGAAGTCGCCCCAGCGAGTAAAAGTTGTGCTATAGAAGGCAACAGTGCACCCTTATCCTCGTCGTGGACCGATGTTAAACCGGAGGCATCGGGCAATGCACACAAAATCGTCTATTGGCAAGAAACACAACATTAAACTAATGAGATAGAGAAACGAGTGTCGTTATCCTCATTAAAAAGCTTTATTAAATCAGGGTAATACGATAGACGGATCAAATCTAACGCGGAAAAAAAGAAAATATCACAGAGAAAATAATTGAAACTCGCGCAATATATCGTAAGGATATTACTGTCAAGATGGTACATTGACTCAGATACATGCGAGCGTCTTTTCTCGTCCGCATACTTTGAGAGTTATTTCGTACGCTTAACCGCCTTACTCTCTTTAAAATCGTTACATTTCGGGCGTCGGGCGATAGCGATATGTTAATCTGGTAGTGGATATTATTAAGAGCAAAAAATTCTTCCTGTACGCCTTTATTTAAAAATAATCATTGTCAGTTCGGAACACTAGAATCGACTTAAGCTTCGCAATATATTATAATATAATCATTCTCGATCCATCGTATAACCGCCGAAATAGCTAATGGAAGAGACCTATCCCTGATTGTAGTTACCTTTTTATATAGAAAGCCGGTGAGATCATTATCGCTTGTGTCGAAATGAAAAAACATAATGTAAAAATTATATATGTAATTAATACATATGTTTTTAAAAACAATTTTGAATGTTGAATATATGATAAAAAAAAATATAATAAATACATATAATAAAAAAATGGATGAGCGGATAACAAACGGTGCGATGATATAACAGATGCCAACAAATCCGAAAAGAACGGAGATAAAATAAGTCGAGCGTTAAAACGAATAAAAGGAGCCTACGTACCAGAACAGAAATATATTTTATCGCCAAAAATGCATTACATGCTCCACCAAACCCGAAAATTATCTCACCCTACTACTAACGCAGAGCGGAATTGAAACCTTAAATAAAACTAATATTTTAATTAAAAATATCCCTCGATGACACTCACAGTTCTCATCACGATTATATAATCGCTAAGGCGAACTAGTTCAACAAACGCAGGAGGCCGCGAGATAGACGTTTTCGCGCAATTCGCGTTCAAAACATCCCCCAAAAAAAGCGAACCACTCGCGTATAGGGAGGCGAATACGGAGGCGCTCCATTCCCTGGTATCCTTCATGAAAAGTTAAACTCGTCGCCTTCGAAAACGTGAAGCGAAATAAGATCACGCGTTACGAAGGTCTTCGTAGATTACGCGAATTATTAAAGCGAGATGAGCCGGAGTGTCTTCAAAAGTACGACGAAATACCGAAGTTGAACGATTTTCTTTATGAAGAAGAATATTACGCCCACCGAAGAAAAGACGACTGGGTTTTTCACGCAAAACTTTTCAGTTACGATATTGAGGAACTATTGTTATTAGACAGAGTGGGCGAAAAGAAAAACAACGGGGCGGAGAAAGAAGTGGCGGAAAGCGCCTCGTCGTCGTCGGATGGTTCGTCAACGACGGGTTGCAAAAGGAAGAGAACCAAAGAAGACGGCGGTGGTAGTGCCTCCTCGGTCGATATATTCGGAAAGTGCGGGCGCGCAGCCCCGAACGTTGGAATTATAATAAAAGTTCGAATTCTTAAGAGCCGAAACTTTCAGCGCGAGTTGATATTTAGAAAAGAACTGATCGGGAAAAAGGAAACAGAACTCGATTTAACCAACGACAACGACGAACCCAAAATCGATAGTGAGACGCGCTGTTTTAGGCAGATATATTACAAAGAAAAGACTTCCTGTTTAAATCGAACACCGAACGGAACAGATAAAGAAATGTCCTAAAATGAAACAGAAAATTAGAAGCGCACGAAAATAAAATAAACGCCAGAGAAAAAACAAATAAGCACTGAAAACCAAAAATTCTTATCAATAGATCAGATGAAAATAAGAAAATAAAAATCGAAACAGAATAAAGTAATAATATATGTAATAAACAAGATCACAACAGAATATAAAATAACAAAACTATATAAAGATTAAGAATAGTTCTCACAAAAATTGATAAGAAAAGTTATAGGAAAGATTTTTATAAAATTTTCAGAACTAACTTACCGCCGGTCAGATTAAACAGAAATTTTTATCTATAGAGGGAGGGGATGACGAAGAGTTGAGGGTAAATATTTGCTCAAACAATCGAAGAGTATTTTAACAAATTATTATTAACGGAGTACAAAGAAGGAATAATAGAGAAGATTTAGTACTGGTCATAATAAATAAAAGATAAATATGTTATTAAAAACTGATATTGTATCTAAGAAAGAAAGGAAAAAATCATAAGGTAAATAATAATATATTAGAAGTTTATATCTATCTTTATATATGCTAAATAATAAAATTATATATATATATAAAATATAAATAATATATAATATATAATATTATATAATATATATATAAATATTAATATTAATATATAAATATATATAAAATATATATATATATAATATATATATAAAAATTATATACTATATAAAATATATAATATAAAATAATATGCGGGCTATGGATTATATGTATCATAAAAATAAAAAAAATACTAAAATACGACATTGATTCATACTAATAAATATATATAAATATATATAAAATGATAATATAATATATTAATATAATATATTATATATATATATTTTTAACAGATTTCGAAATATGTTTACTCGACGAAGTACGTTATAAGAAGAAGAAAGGGCGCTATAGAGGAGCTCAACAAAGTCAGCCGCCTAATTCATTCTTACATGTTTATCGAACAGGAAGTAGCTTCTTTGAATATAGGTGATTTCGTAGCTGGAGACGACGGAGTGGCTTCAGAAACGATTTCAGAAGCAGCGGAATCGGTTTCTTTGTTCCATCTTCAAAGAGAATTTACGATTTGCAATGTAGATGTCGAATCGGTCATTGAAATGATAAATTATTTAGTCGCGGGACATATTGATGAGCATTTTCTCAATATCCCGCGTTTATTGTCCGAAATTCTACTTTTATCAAAACTTTTTAATATCGCCCCTCTAAGAAATTACCTTTCCTTGTTCGTGATGACTAATTTAAATAAGGAAAACGTGTCTTACTTTTACTCCTTGAGTTCGAAATTTGAAATCGAAGAGCTGCGAGAAATATCCCTAAAATATATCGTTCATCAGGATACGACTTTCTCCATTAATTCGTACTTTCCGGAATACGCTCTTAGGATGTACACTTATTACCCTTTGGACGTGAAGAATAAATTTATAAAGGACTTAAAAAAACGCAATAGGTGGAAATATCGAAAAGAAAAAATTGACGAAAATGATTATTTCGAAATAATGACGAAGGAATTTAGGCCTCAACTATTAGTAAATGTAGCGAAAACGGTGTTATAATAATTTTAAGATTTTTTGTGGCGTTAGAAACGCGATGAATAAAAATTCACTCAAATGCGGCGCTCTTTCTTTCCCTCGATATATTTTAGAAAGAAACTCGCGAACTCCTCCTGGCTAAGTCGATTCCTGACGCGGTCCAAAAAGTAAATGTCTCCGAACGTGAATTCGAGAAGCAACGTTTTCCTAATTTCGTTGGCGAGATGTTTATTTTCGGTCCTCATTCGGCTCCGTAAACGGCGTTTCATAATCGGCGTAAAGTATAAAAATATATAGAATAACGAAAGTAAAGTCAAAGCGACGGCGAAGGAAAGCCACACCCAGAAAGCGAAGAAGACCTTTTCGTACATCTCCATGAGGGTGAGATGACACCCGTAAACGTCTTTTCTATCGGCGTTTAGCTCATGCACTTTATCGATCTCGCAATAGGCGAATGGTGGGAATAACCTCGAAATACGGTCCGTGAAATAGGGTAGGTCCCGCGTATAGGGGTAAGACGATATCGGTAAAGTTAGAAATTTGTGATGAAGTGCGTAATTCACCCCGAAGAATATCATCGTGTCGACGAACAGGTAAAACGTTAGCGAAAATACTATTTTCATCAGCCAACGATTTATCATTTTTACGTCTCTAGGTTTGATGAAATTAGACGGAGCTAATTTTTCTTCGTTCTCCTCTTCTCGATTCCCTCTGCCGCCACCTTTATGCGATGGTTCGTTTTTCGACCCTTGATTGTTAGAATTTTCATCGCGATTTTTACCCAACTTTCGAAAGGTGTCACTACTGGTATCACGTTTCACTTGACCGCCACGACGGCGGCAATCAACGTTTTTTTTATAGAGAGAAACTAAAGAACTCGCGTTAATCACTAATTCTCGCGAGAGTTTGTGATTGGTGATTTGTCCCAATAAGCCGTATGTTACCGATATCAAAAGCATTATCCAATGGATCCAACGGTAATACAACACGTAAGTTCGGGGAAACGCGCTATTGAATTCCAATCTCGTATCGTTGACGTTTTCCAAAATAAACGGGTACGAGTAACACAGGTTGAGTAAATCTTTCCGAACGCTTACGTTATTCACCGAGGATTTGATGCATTTTATGGGTTCGTTTTGAAACTGGCATTGCTTCACCACCGAGAAAACGGCGAGTGCGAAAAGGAGGGTATATTTGCGATGAAATCGAAACACGAACGGTAGTTCCAATAGAAATCCTTCCTGTTGGTCCTTTCTCTTAATGTTAGTCGTCGTACGCGATATAACTTCGATCAAACTCGCGTATTTGCTATTAAATACGACGTTGAACAATGAAAAAATGTCCCTCTCCGTCTCCGTCACGTTAGTCTTCCCCCCAGTCATTATCGCTAACGGGTGATACGAGTGGCTAATTAATATGATAACAACAATAATAATATATTAAAACTAAAAAATAATAATAATAAAATACTAATAATCCAACCATGAATAATACCATAATAATATATAATAAATTTATAATAATGAATTAATTAATTACGTAAAATTATAGAATTATATTAATCCAATAACATTAATTAATAAGAATACAACCGGTGTATGCGGTCGTAGGGAAAATTAAATTACGAGATAAAACTTACTTTTAAATTCCTAAGTAGATAACTATATAATAAAAAAAAAATTAATATAATAAAAATACAATTAATCATACTATCATTACTTGAAAGTTCCACCTTAAACAGAAAACATATACATACTTCTCACAAAATAATAAAAAAATCCTCATACGCACTAAATGGACGTATATCAAACCATAGTTTAGAATTGAAGAAATATGATTAAAAAGAATATATAGACAATTACGTACAATTATAATCACGACAGTGATTTATACTGGCGATATTAATAATTTTTTTTATCTAAACGAAAATACGATACGTTTTATTGACGCGATATGGATGGAAAATTTGCCGTTTTGTCGTTGGTCGATTGGTTGTTGGTCGATTCAGGATTTTTTTCCCAGCTCCTCCATAGCTTCAAAAACTAATCGCGTAATTTCTTCACGCTGAAAATCGCGACGTCTTAAAACGTAAACGATGTCTTTCACATCCACTATATTATGGTCACCATATATTTTCTTAATTTCCTCCTTAAAACGAATTACAAATTCCTTCATTTTGTAATCGTTTGACAAGAAAAATTCTACGTTCGTTTTCTCCTCTAATTTATGCCGGGAGGAAAATCTGCGCAATCGCTCGTCTTTTTTTCCCAGGTCTAATATTCTTTCGTTTACGTAAAATGTAACGAAACTTTTAAGAGATCGGTTCATGATTTCTTGAAACACCAAGTATTCCGTCAGAAAATGATGGATAATCGGCTTGAGATCTAGGAACTTTTTTATAATTTTTTTCTCTTTGAAAAACAATTTGTACTTAAACGCCATTTTGTCGTTGGAACAATAACAAACTTGAAGGGAAACGAGGTCGAATCCTTCGTTGTCCGTATATTTTACCCATCGGAGTTTAATAAACTTTTTATTCGATTTCACGACGTCTTCTTCTTCTTCTTCTTCTTCTTCTTCCTCCTTTTCGCCATCGTTTCCAATCCCACACGCGTTGTTGCCGTCGCCTTCTTCTTCTTCGTCGTCGTTCGGCCCCCATCCGTCTTCGGAAGCATTTTCCTGACGCGAATCGCCTTCTTTATCTTTCGGAGGACAATCCTGTGGGGCGATGGGTTCGACTTTATTTTTCTTTACAACGTCTTCAGTTTCTCTTAAGAACAATTCCAGCGCCCCCCTCTCTCGATCTTCGTAAGAGTTATTCAAGTGCCTCAAAATCGCTACTAGACATTCCTTGCTCACGTATAAATGATTGCTCTTATCTTCTCCTAAATGTTCGATTTTAAAAAAATCTCGTCCGTTTTTCTTACGGATAAACTGCAACTGGTAATTTTTGTCGAATTCAAAATTACGCGATTCGAAATCGGATACTCTTCTGTAAAGCATTTTAAGTTTTCTTTTAAAAAATTATATTTGTCGTACGCTTAGTTAGCTCTCGTTGTATTTTTAGGACCTCTACTGATTTTTTTCTTCGACGTAAGAGCTATTTATTGGCAGAAAGTAAATAGCGTTAAGTAATTAAATATTATTAAGTAATTATTAAATAATAAAATTATTGTTATTGTTATAATTATCATTATAATTTTTTCAATAAAAATTTAAATACGATCGATTTTTTCAAGCCGAGGGATACCATCACCCAATACCTCCCCCCTTCCATTCTCCCCCAGAAATATTCCTAAACAAAATGAAAATTCGTTATTAAAATATTTGTTGTTATTGACTTTTTTTAATCATTTAGATAGAATGAATAAAAAATAAAATATAGAAACCCCTAATATTAGCTTACCTATTGTTAAAAAATGCAAAATAATTTGAATAGAGAATTTAAAATAAATAATATAAATTTTTGTAGAATAAACCGAATACGGGTTTGCTCGAAGGCTGGACGATGCTAGGTTCTTTTTTTTTCTTCTATTTCTTCGAGAGCTAACTAACTGTCCAGCAACCCCCAGATATAAAAAAGGGCTAAAATAAGGAAAGCCCGTTCTCCTTTCTCGAGTATGGCGATCAAGGACAATAAGATACCGTAAATGGGAATAGAATTTTAATTAAATAATTAGAATATCACAATCATAAATAAATAAGTAGAAAAAATGTGACCCGAATATAATATTGAATGAAGCGACATTTCTTTTTTAATTTAGCTATCTATCGCGATAAAACGGATTAAAACCGATAATTTAGTAATGTTTCTGGTTCCTCATGATTCTTCTTTTTTTTACTATCATTTTGCATAGATGAAATAGAATAATGAGCAGCGTCAAAATTATAAGGGCTCCCGCAACAGCGAAAGCGTAATTTAGAAAAAATCTCGTAAATCTATCATTAGAGAAGATATACGAGTCCTCCGAGCTGGATTCATAAAGTTTTTCAAAATTTTGATCATTTCCTTTCTCGACTATAGAAGACGCCTCGCTCGAAACGAACCTCTTCGCATTAGCTTCTTTTTTGTCTTCGTTCTGCCGAATATTTTCGTTATTTTTATTTTTCTTTGGCGAAGAGCCGTTTCCTCTCCCGATAGCCGGAGTATTTATTAAGCCATTCTCGCTGTAATCGTAATCGTATTCGTCGCGTAATGAAAAAATGGGTGGCGGTGTTGAAAGCTCGACGATGGCCATTTCCTCAGTCGAGACGGCGCTGCCATTTCCTTCTGTCCATCTTCCTTTAAATATTACCACCGTAATATTGAGGCAAAAGGTCGAACATTTTCCCGTTATAAAAAATCCGCAATATTTCGGTAATTTGGATGTATGCGGGAATTTTTTTGTTCCATTTTCGCAGTACTGGGCTCGGGTGGTGGAAGTTTTATCGACCTCTTCGAAATTTAAAGTCGCTAATGTTTTTTCCACCTTCGCATAGGATAAATAATCGAATACCGTATATCGAGTAGAATGAAGTCCTTGTAGATAATATTCTAAGATAACAACGGGCCTACCAAAATCAGTTTCGTTAATCGGCAACTCGTAAGGAGTAGCCTCGTGCGGGATGGTTTTTAGGATATTATTATCCAGAACAAATGCTTCGTCCTTGCAGATTTCATCGGGTTCGACATTGTAAGGTATAATTTTAATGCCGCCGAAAGACTCGCACGAATCCGTTTTGAAAAAGTGATATATCGTTCTGCCCACGTTGTTGAAATAAAAGTAAGATTCGTTCTCATCTAAAAAATCGATGCAGTATCTTCTCGTAAGCCGAATGGTGTGATCGGCTTTATCGTCATGAACCATAGCACGAACATGCTGCTGCTGCGATAGATAAAACGCGAGCACGAAGACCAAAGTTTTGAAGCCCATGTTTTTCTTCCACTGCCTGGAGTTTGAATCTAAACGCTGGGCGGGTGCTTATATTTAAACGACGCCACGCCACGCCCCACCTCGCCTCATCCTCGCGCGCTCACTCATAGAAAAATATCCTATTACTCGGAAATTCATCAATATGTATTCGACAACATAAACAATATGAACTCTTAAATATAGAACACAACCCTTCGTCTCTCTTATCAAAAAATGATAATGAATAAAAAATTTACGCGAAGAAAATTCGGTACAATAAAATATATCTAATAAAAAAAAATCTCCCATATGAAACCGCCAATCACCAAAAGGGTAGCAACCACAACATACGCTTACCAGATAAAATTTCTTAATATATATATATATATATATATATATTATAATATATATATAATAATACTACAACTACCCCCCCTACCTCTATATCACCAGATAGATAGCTAAGACTCATAACTAATTAATAAATATACCAATATATAACTATAATATTAATACATTATCATAAATAAAAATAACCACCAAATAACAAACCCAACATAAACCGCCCTATATACACATTAACTATATAATAAAACAAATAAGCAAATACTCAAATAATTATATATATATATATATATATATAATATATATATATATATATAATAATTAATTAAAATAGGACATTGATATCCCGCCAGGGCGTCCCTAACTTATTACTTTCACTCATCTTCAGTATAAACAAGCAAACCCCCAAAATCGATAAAAAACTCCCGATCCCGGTTAAGATTAGTATAATCAATGTAACGTCTTTTCTTTTCAACCGGATCAACTGGTCTTCAATTTTTAATTTATTGCCTATTGTAGACGTTGGTTCATTTTCACTCGGTTTTAGTGATGGAAATATTCTTCTCCTGGTCGTGAAACTAATGTCGTTACCGTCGCCTTCGTCGTTGCTCTCATCTTCAACGTCGGGGCTCACCAAAGAATAATAGTTTTCCGTCGTAGAAACGTCCTCTCCCTCACCCGCGCCGTTGCCGCTATCTTCGAGTGGTAGCGATGAAAGGGTGAAACAAACGGTCGAACATTTTCCCAATAAATAAAACCCGCAATAATTCGTTTCATTCCAACGATAAGGATACACGCGTTGGTGTTTGTCAATGTAGTTCGATGGTTGGATAATATTTTTATCTACCTCGAAAACGAACGACGTCAACGAATCTATCCTATCCGCTAAATATTCAAATATAACATTTAGGGTGTACGAATATCTCTTGAGACGATAATCTAGAGTGATGTTGGGCTTATTAACATAATTTTGAGGTGGTTTGAAAGTGATCTCCTCGACTAGGGTTTCCCGGATATCGGGTGGAATCCTTTCCTCGGACCCGCAGCTTTCGCCTTTTGGGACCGAGTGAGGTATAAATTTCAAGGTGCCGAAAGAATCGCACGGATCCGTTTTAAGAAACGTTAATTCTTTTCCATTCAGAGTGTCGTCGAAATGATAATAGGACTCTTTCTCATTTTGGAATCGGACGCATCGCTTCTCCGTGGGCAAAATCACGATATTCCCGATGATCGTAGCGCTGGCACTTGACAGAGCGAACGCTGCGTACGCCGCTGCCGCTGCTATAAAGAATGTTTTGAATCCCATCCTTCGCCCTCTCGGTAGTGAAGAAAAATACGAGCTAGGATTTTTATGTCGGATATATCATCATTCATCATATTTTTAAAATTTTGTAGATGAAATTAAATTTTTTTACAGTTTTGAATATTTTTATCCCTAATTTATTTATTTATTTATTAGAACCAGTGGATATCCGTGGTCAGTATTGGTCATATTTCTTTTTTCAAAGGCTACGACGATATACTAATATAAAAAAATCATATTTATTCATTTTATTAAACAATTATTGACATTTATTGTAATATTTACGTAACATTTTATAATTATAAAATGTTACGTAAATATTACAATAAATGTCAATAATTGTTTAATAAAATGAATAAATATGATTTTTTTATATTAGTATATCGTCGTAGCCTTTGAAAAAAGAAATATGACCAATACTGACCACGGATATCCACTGGTTCTAATAAATAAATAAATAAATTAGGGATAAAAATATTCAAAACTGTAAAAAAATTTAATTTCATCTACAAAATTTTAAAAATATGATGAATGATGATATATCCGACATAAAAATCCTAGCTCGTATTTTTCTTCACTACCGAGAGGGCGAAGGATGGGATTCAAAACATTCTTTATAGCAGCGGCAGCGGCGTACGCAGCGTTCGCTCTGTCAAGTGCCAGCGCTACGATCATCGGGAATATCGTGATTTTGCCCACGGAGAAGCGATGCGTCCGATTCCAAAATGAGAAAGAGTCCTATTATCATTTCGACGACACTCTGAATGGAAAAGAATTAACGTTTCTTAAAACGGATCCGTGCGATTCTTTCGGCACCTTGAAATTTATACCTCACTCGGTCCCAAAAGGCGAAAGCTGCGGGTCCGAGGAAAGGATTCCACCCGATATCCGGGAAACCCTAGTCGAGGAGATCACTTTCAAACCACCTCAAAATTATGTTAATAAGCCCAACATCACTCTAGATTATCGTCTCAAGAGATATTCGTACACCCTAAATGTTATATTTGAATATTTAGCGGATAGGATAGATTCGTTGACGTCGTTCGTTTTCGAGGTAGATAAAAATATTATCCAACCATCGAACTACATTGACAAACACCAACGCGTGTATCCTTATCGTTGGAATGAAACGAATTATTGCGGGTTTTATTTATTGGGAAAATGTTCGACCGTTTGTTTCACCCTTTCATCGCTACCACTCGAAGATAGCGGCAACGGCGCGGGTGAGGGAGAGGACGTTTCTACGACGGAAAACTATTATTCTTTGGTGAGCCCCGACGTTGAAGATGAGAGCAACGACGAAGGCGACGGTAACGACATTAGTTTCACGACCAGGAGAAGAATATTTCCATCACTAAAACCGAGTGAAAATGAACCAACGTCTACAATAGGCAATAAATTAAAAATTGAAGACCAGTTGATCCGGTTGAAAAGAAAAGACGTTACATTGATTATACTAATCTTAACCGGGATCGGGAGTTTTTTATCTTAAATCAGAGATTATTGAGGGGAATATTGCTAGTAATAAAATACGGAAAAGGGGGAAAAAGTAAAAGAAAGGAGACGGAACACAAAGATTCGTGGGCGTCGACAATGATCTACTATTTATTAATATTATATAATAACAAAAAAAATATATTATATATAAAGTATAAAAATATTATATATATAAAATACATATATTTTTTTTACTACTCTATATATAAGTGAATATATATAACTCACTCATAATACCTATATAATAAATCACAATAAAAAAATATAATATAATATTATAATATATATATACTACTACTACCATAATTATTACTAACATATATAAAATATACTTATTATATATACCTAGATATATATTAAAACTTTTACTAGCAGTCGTAGGATTTTCTACGCATATATGAGTGATCTGGATTTATCATAAAAGAAATTAGAATTTTTTAATAAAGTATGAACCCATAAAAGTAAAATATTTCCGTAAATTTTAATCAATATATCCAATATTAGATAAAGAGAAGACATTAGTATAAATCAAGATTAGGCCGAAAATTGCATGATTTCGAATAACAACCTATAATATTCCCTCAAATAACACCTCGGATAGCAGAATGGGGGGGTGGCGTCGGTTTCTATATAAGCGACCCGCCCAGCGTTTGGATTAGAAACTTTAAACGACGTGGAAGGGAAAAACATGGGCTGGCAAAAACTTTTGGTCTTCGTGCTCGCGTTTTATCTATCGCAGCAGCAGCATGTTCGTGCTATGGTTCATGACGATAAAGCCGATCACACCATTCGGCTTACGAGAAGATACTGCATCGATTTTTTAGATGAGAACGAATCTTACTTTTATTTCAACAACGTGGGCAGAACGATATATCACTTTTTCAAAACGGATTCGTGCGAGTCTTTCGGCGGCATTAAAATTATACCTTACAATGTCGAACCCGATGAAATCTGCAAGGACGAAGCATTTGTTCTGGATAATAATATCCTAAAAACCATCCCGCACGAGGCTACTCCTTACGAGTTGCCGATTAACGAAACTGATTTTGGTAGGCCCGTTGTTATCTTAGAATATTATCTACAAGGACTTCATTCTACTCGATATACGGTATTCGATTATTTATCCTATGCGAAGGTGGAAAAAACATTAGCGACTTTAAATTTCGAAGAGGTCGATAAA
The DNA here is from genome assembly GCA_015478945.1 of Trachelipus rathkii. Classification (NCBI taxonomy): domain Eukaryota; kingdom Metazoa; phylum Arthropoda; class Malacostraca; order Isopoda; family Trachelipodidae; genus Trachelipus; species Trachelipus rathkii. The sequence continues at coordinate 10,088 of JABUQX010064513.1, read as the reverse complement.
ACTTCCACCACCCGAGCCCAGTACTGCGAAAATGGAACAAAAAAATTCCCGCATACATCCAAATTACCGAAATATTGCGGATTTTTTATAACGGGAAAATGTTCGACCTTTTGCCTCAATATTACGGTGGTAATATTTAAAGGAAGATGGACAGAAGGAAATGGCAGCGCCGTCTCGACTGAGGAAATGGCCATCGTCGAGCTTTCAACACCGCCACCCATTTTTTCATTACGCGACGAATACGATTACGATTACAGCGAGAATGGCTTAATAAATACTCCGGCTATCGGGAGAGGAAACGGCTCTTCGCCAAAGAAAAATAAAAATAACGAAAATATTCGGCAGAACGAAGACAAAAAAGAAGCTAATGCGATGAGGTTCGTTTCGAGCGAGGCGTCTTCTATAGTCGAGAAAGGAAATGATCAAAATTTTGAAAAACTTTATGAATCCAGCTCGGAGGACTCGTATATCTTCTCTAATGATAGATTTACGAGATTTTTTCTAAATTACGCTTTCGCTGTTGCGGGAGCCCTTATAATTGTGACGCTGCTCATTATTCTATTTCATCTATGCAAAATGATAGTAAAAAAAAGAAGAATCATGAGGAACCAGAAACATTACTAAATTATCGGTTTTAATCCGTTTTATCGCGATAGATAGCTAAATTAAAAAAGAAATGTCGCTTCATTCAATATTATATTCGGGTCACATTTTTTCTACTTATTTATTTATGATTGTGATATTCTAATTATTTAATTAAAATTCTATTCCCATTTACGGTATCTTATTGTCCTTGATCGCCATACTCGAGAAAGGAGAACGGGCTTTCCTTATTTTAGCCCTTTTTTATATCTGGGGGTTGCTGGACAGTTAGTTAGCTCTCGAAGAAATAGAAGAAAAAAAAAGAACCTAGCATCGTCCAGCCTTCGAGCAAACCCGTATTCGGTTTATTCTACAAAAATTTATATTATTTATTTTAAATTCTCTATTCAAATTATTTTGCATTTTTTAACAATAGGTAAGCTAATATTAGGGGTTTCTATATTTTATTTTTTATTCATTCTATCTAAATGATTAAAAAAAGTCAATAACAACAAATATTTTAATAACGAATTTTCATTTTGTTTAGGAATATTTCTGGGGGAGAATGGAAGGGGGGAGGTATTGGGTGATGGTATCCCTCGGCTTGAAAAAATCGATCGTATTTAAATTTTTATTGAAAAAATTAAAATGATAATTATTATAACAATAACAATAATTTTATTATTTAATAATTACTTAATAATATTTAATTACTTAACGCTATTTACTTTCTGCCAATAAATAGCTCTTACGTCGAAGAAAAAAATCAGTAGAGGTCCTAAAAATACAACGAGAGCTAACTAAGCGTACGACAAATATAATTTTTTAAAAGAAAACTTAAAATGCTTTACAGAAGAGTATCCGATTTCGAATCGCGTAATTTTGAATTCGACAAAAATTACCAGTTGCAGTTTATCCGTAAGAAAAACGGACGAGATTTTTTTAAAATCGAACATTTAGGAGAAGATAAGAGCAATCATTTATACGTGAGCAAGGAATGTCTAGTAGCGATTTTGAGGCACTTGAATAACTCTTACGAAGATCGAGAGAGGGGGGCGCTGGAATTGTTCTTAAGAGAAACTGAAGACGTTGTAAAGAAAAATAAAGTCGAACCCATCGCCCCACAGGATTGTCCTCCGAAAGATAAAGAAGGCGATTCGCGTCAGGAAAATGCTTCCGAAGACGGATGGGGGCCGAACGACGACGAAGAAGAAGAAGGCGACGGCAACAACGCGTGTGGGATTGGAAACGATGGCGAAAAGGAGGAAGAAGAAGAAGAAGAAGAAGAAGAAGACGTCGTGAAATCGAATAAAAAGTTTATTAAACTCCGATGGGTAAAATATACGGACAACGAAGGATTCGACCTCGTTTCCCTTCAAGTTTGTTATTGTTCCAACGACAAAATGGCGTTTAAGTACAAATTGTTTTTCAAAGAGAAAAAAATTATAAAAAAGTTCCTAGATCTCAAGCCGATTATCCATCATTTTCTGACGGAATACTTGGTGTTTCAAGAAATCATGAACCGATCTCTTAAAAGTTTCGTTACATTTTACGTAAACGAAAGAATATTAGACCTGGGAAAAAAAGACGAGCGATTGCGCAGATTTTCCTCCCGGCATAAATTAGAGGAGAAAACGAACGTAGAATTTTTCTTGTCAAACGATTACAAAATGAAGGAATTTGTAATTCGTTTTAAGGAGGAAATTAAGAAAATATATGGTGACCATAATATAGTGGATGTGAAAGACATCGTTTACGTTTTAAGACGTCGCGATTTTCAGCGTGAAGAAATTACGCGATTAGTTTTTGAAGCTATGGAGGAGCTGGGAAAAAAATCCTGAATCGACCAACAACCAATCGACCAACGACAAACCGGCCAATTTTCCATCCATATCGCGTCAATAAAACGTATCGTATTTTCGTTTAGATAAAAAAAATTATTAATATCGCCAGTATAAATCACTGTCGTGATTATAATTGTACGTAATTGTCTATATCTTTTATATTCTATCAATCTATATTCTATATACTATTTATAATTTTTATTATTTAAGAAGAAGATTTTTTGTATGGAACTTTAAGAATAAAATATAATTGTATTTATTATATAATAATTTTTTTATTATATTATACGCTTAAATAAAAGTAATTTTATTCTTATTTTAATTACTATTCCTACGACGACAACACCGGTGACATTATTATTATTATTATTATAATTATAATTATAATTATTATTATTATTATTATTATTATTATTTTTATTATTTTTTTTTATTTTTTTTTTTTATTATTATTATTATATATTATTATTATTATTATTATTATGATTATTAGTATTATTATTATTATTAATTATTATTATTATTATTATTATATTGTTGTTATCATTATTAATTAGCCACTCGTATCACCCGTTAGCGATAATGACTGGGGGGAAGACTAACGTGACGGAGACGGAGAGGGACATTTTTTCATTGTTCAACGTCGTATTTAATAGCAAATACGCGAGTTTGATCGAAGTTATATCGCGTACGACGACTAACATTAAGAGAAAGGACCAACAGGAAGGATTTCTATTGGAACTACCGTTCGTGTTTCGATTTCATCGCAAATATACCCTCCTTTTCGCACTCGCCGTTTTCTCGGTGGTGAAGCAATGCCAGTTTCAAAACGAACCCATAAAATGCATCAAATCCTCGGTGAATAACGTAAGCGTTCGGAAAGATTTACTCAACCTGTGTTACTCGTACCCGTTTATTTTGGAAAACGTCAACGATACGAGATTGGAATTCAATAGCGCGTTTCCCCGAACTTACGTGTTGTATTACCGTTGGATCCATTGGATAATGCTTTTGATATCGGTAACATACGGCTTATTGGGACAAATCACCAATCACAAACTCTCGCGAGAATTAGTGATTAACGCGAGTTCTTTAGTTTCTCTCTATAAAAAAAACGTCGATTGCCGCCGTCGTGGCGGTCGAGTGAAACGTGATACCAGTGGTGACACCTTTCGAAAGTTGGGTAAAAATCGCGATGAAAATTCTAACAATCAAGGGTCGAAAAACGAACCATCGCATAAAGGCGGCGGCAGCGGGAATCGAGAAGAGGAGAACGAAGAAAAATTAGCTCCGTCTAATTTCATCAAACCTAGAGACGTAAAAATGATAAATCGTTGGCTGATGAAAATAGTATTTTCGCTAACGTTTTACCTGTTCGTCGACACGATGATATTCTTCGGGGTGAATTACGCACTTCATCACAAATTTCTAACTTTACCGATATCGTCTTACCCCTATACGCGGGACCTACCCTATTTCACGGACCGTATTTCGAGGTTATTCCCACCATTCGCCTATTGCGAGATCGATAAAGTGCATGAGCTAAACGCCGATAGAAAAGACGTTTACGGGTGTCATCTCACCCTCATGGAGATGTACGAAAAGGTCTTCTTCGCTTTCTGGGTGTGGCTTTCCTTCGCCGTCGCTTTGACTTTACTTTCGTTATTCTATATATTTTTATACTTTACGCCGATTATGAAACGCCGTTTACGGAGCCGAATGAGGACCGAAAATAAACATCTCGCCAACGAAATTAGGAAAACGTTGCTTCTCGAATTCACGTTCGGAGACATTTACTTTTTGGACCGCGTCAGGAATCGCCTTAGCCAGGAGGAGTTCGCGAGTTTCTTTCTAAAATATATCGAGGGAAAGAAAGAGCGCCACATTTGAGTGAATTTTTATTCATCGCGTTTCTAACGCCACAAAAAATCTTAAAATTATTATAACACCGTTTTCGCTACATTTACTAATAGTTGAGGCCTAAATTCTTTCGTCATTATTTCGAAATAATCATTTTCATCAATTTTTTGTTTTCGATATTTCCACCTATTGCGTTTTTTTAAGTCCTTTATAAATTTATTCTTCACGTCCAAAGGGTAATAAGTGTACATCCTAAGAGCGTATTCCGGAAAGTACGAATTAATGGAGAAAGTCGTATCCTGATGAACGATATATTTTAGGGATATTTCTCGCAGCTCTTCGATTTCAAATTTCGAACTCAAGGAGTAAAAGTAAGACACGTTTTCCTTATTTAAATTAGTCATCACGAACAAGGAAAGGTAATTTCTTAGAGCGGCGATATTAAAAAGTTTTGATAAAAGTAGAATTTCGGACAATAAACGCGGGATATTGAGAAAATGCTCATCAATATGTCCCGCGACTAAATAATTTATCATTTCAATGACCGATTCGACATCTACATTGCAAATCGTAAATTCTCTTTGAAGATGGAACAAAGAAACCGATTCCGCTGCTTCTGAAATCGTTTCTGAAGCCACTCCGTCGTCTTCAGCTACGAAATCACCATATTTCAAGACACTTCCGTCGATAAACATGAGAATGATGGCGGCGACTTTGTTGATGCTCTCTATCGCGCCCTTCTCTTCTACGCACGGCGAGTAAGGAACGATTTCGAATCAAATCTGTTTAAAATATATATATATATATATATATATATATATATATATATATATATATATATATATATATATATATATATATATATATATATATATATATATATATATATATATATATATATATATATATATATATATACATATATATATATTACAAATAAAGAAGATAAACTCTAAATATTTACTTACCAGATTTTTCTTTCTTCTTGAGACATATCAGTTTTAATACATTATCTTTTATTTGACCAGCTAAAATCTTCTCTATATCTTCTTTGTCCGTATACAATTTGTAAATACTCTTCGATGTGGCAATATCCTCACTTACGTCATCCCCCCCCTCTAAGAAAAATTTCTGTTTAAATCTGACCGGCGGGTTGTTCTGAAAATTATAAAAATCTTTCCATCTTTTCTTATCATATTTGTGGAACACCAATTCTTTATAATAGTGTATTTCTGTGCTGATTAAATATTCTTTCGTTTCGTTTTCTTCATACTGACGAAAGAATGGTTCAGTGCTTATTTTTCTCGTTATTTCGGCGCTATCAATTTCGTTCATTAACATTCTTCTCTCTTCGGTGTCGATTAAAGGGAATCTCTTATATATCTGCCTAAAACAGCGCGTCTCACTATCGATTTTGGGTTCGTCGTTGTCTTTGGTTAAATCGAGTTCTGTTTCCTTTTTCCCGATCAGTTCTTTTCTAAATATCAACTCGCGCTGAAAGTTTCGGCTCTTAAGAATTCGAACTTTTATTATAATTCCAACGTTCGGGGCTGCGCGCCCGCACTTTCCGAATATATCGACCGAGGAGGCACTACCACCGCCGTCTTCTTTGGTTCTCTTCCTTTTGCAACCCGTCGTTGACGAACCATCCGACGACGACGAGGCGCTTTCCGCCACTTCTTTCTCCGCCCCGTTGTTTTTCTTTTCGCCCACTCTGTCTAATAACAATAGTTCCTCAATATCGTAACTGAAAAGTTTTGCGTGAAAAACCCAGTCGTCTTTTCTTCGGTGGGCGTAATATTCTTCTTCATAAAGAAAATCGTTCAACTTCGGTATTTCGTCGTACTTTTGAAGACACTCCGGCTCATCTCGCTTTAATAATTCGCGTAATCTACGAAGACCTTCGTAACGCGTGATCTTATTTTGCTTCACGTTTTCGAAGGAGACGAGTTTAACTTTCGTAAAGGATACCAGGGAATGGAGCGCCTCCGTATTCGCCTCCCTATACGCGAGGGGTTCGCTTTTTTTCGGGGATGTTTTGAACGCGAATTGCGCGAAAACGTCTATCTCGCGGCCGCGTTTGTGTACTAGCGTCCTAGCGAATATATCGTGAGAGACGTGATGATCGAGAGACATTTTAATAAAATTAGTTTTTAAGTTCAATTCGCTCTGCGTTAGTAGTAGGATGAAATCTTCGGGTTGGGGAGCATGAAGCATGTTGGCGAAAAATAATTCGTCTGGTACGGGCTCCTTATTCGATTTAACGCTCGACATTTTATCTCCATCTTCGGATTTATTGGCATCGTTATCATCGCCGTTGTTATCGCCATCCATTATATATATGTATATATTTTTTTTTGAATATTTAACATTCAAAATATTTTTAAAAAAATTATAATAAAATAAATTTACATTATGTTTCATTTCGAAAAGCGAAATGACTCACGAGTTCTATAAAAAAGGACTCAACGGGAAGCGTCTTCCATTGCTATTTCGGCGGATACGATGACGAAAGATTATTATAAAATATTGGAGCTTAGTCGACAGGCCAACGACAATGATATTAAAAAGGCGTACAGGAGAATGGCTCTTAAATATCACCCAGATAAAAATGCATCGCCCGACGCCGAAGAACGATTTAAAGAGGTGGCGGAAGCGTACGAAACTCTCAAAGATGCGAGGAAAAGACGTATTTACGATCAAACCTTTGAAGAACCTACGAAAAACCGAGCCAATTTTACCGAATTTTCTTTTTCTTCGCCGAGATTTGATCCGCACGATACGTTTAAAAGCTTTTTCGGAAACAACGACCCCTTTTCTGGTGTCTTCCAAGAATTTTTTTCATTCGATGCCGGTAACGGACACGTTAAGTTCACTAGTTTCAAAACCACTTTTACATCGTGGGGCGATTCTCAAAAAAAAGGATCGCAGCAGCAGCGACCTGATCGCCCGCATTCGCACCCGCATCCTCATCATCATCATCATCAACATCATCATAAGCCGCAGCAGCAGCAGCAGCAGCAGCAGCAGCAGCAGCAGCAGCAGCAGCACCACCACCACCACCAGCAGCAGCACCACCACCACCACCAGCAGCAGCAGCAGCAGCAGCACCAGCAGCAGCAGCAGCAACAGCACCAGCAGCAGCAGCAGCCCACACGCCCAGCAGCGGGGAGTCAAGAAAAAAACCCTCCGATTATTGAAAAAGTGGACGTGACTCTAAAAGACATTTTATTCGGAAGGAGTTTTACTAGACAAGTGAATTGCGATATTTTGAGCGTAAATGGAGAAACTTTTAAAATAAGTAAGCCGTTCATCGTGCAGGTAAAACCCGGCGCTCTCGATGAAACGCAAATTGTTTTTGAAAATCAGGGACACCAATCCCGAGGACGAATACCATCCGATATCATTTTTTACGTGAATAGGCTGCAGCACGCGGAATTTCAAAGAGATTCCGCCAACCTTATCTACAATGCCCGCATTTCTCTCAAAACCGCGTTATGCGGCGGAGTCGTGCGAATACCGACTCTCGAAGGGCGAGATATATCTCTTACTTTAGGCGACGACGTCGTAAATTCTAAGACGGAAAAGTTCTTTCCTTTTAGCGGTTTGCCACTGGTCGATTCCAATTCTCACAGAGGTAGTTTAATCGTAAGATTCGATATAGAATTTCCGTCGAGGTTAACCGAAGTTGCCAAGAGAAAGCTGAATGAAATTTTGTAATCGCTGTTGTTGTTGTTGTTGTACAATTGTTGAAAAATATTATAAACGTCACTTTTATTGAAGTATACGGGTGTAAATAAAAAACTTTTAACAAAAAAAATGCGTTTTATTGAAAGCCTCTACACGTACAGATATTTTTTAGTCATTTATTCTTTGGTGGTAAATGTTCGAATGTAAATGCCGGTGGTCGAGCGAGTGAATATACCGTGTTGTTGCAATTACTAAAATATTTCTCCATAAAAAAACGAGTATATAAAAGGTTTCAAATACAAAACAGTCTTTAAATAATAAATTTTATTATTTCAAATAATTGAAAAGAATTATAAGTTTTTTTAATTTGAAAATTTTTACGCTTACAAGGTATAAACATATAATTTTTAATTTACTCTAGCGTCTGCCATATTATACTTCCAATAGCACCAAAAAGTTTGTTAAAAAACTCTTGGTTATCAATTAATCGAAACGCTAAATGAAAGGTTTTTGGAGTGGGATCTCGAAATTTTTTTAAAAAGTTAAAAAATGAGATCGGCCTTGAAAAATAAATATCATCTTTTAACATCAATTGCCTCTTAAAGAATTTCGCTTCTATATCTTCGGGTAAATTCAAGATATCATATTGCTTTATACTCCATCGAATGACGGGATTTCCAGAGACGTCTGTCATAGTTAACGCGATTTGTTTGAAAACGTCGACAATATTACCTCTATGAGAAATTTTCTCGCAATCCCTAAGGCTTTCTGACAAATTACATTTATTTTCTAGGTATCGATCGAAATTAAATTTTAGTCCTCTTTTTAAAGAGCGAGTGATTTTCAAAAGAATATAAATTTTGCACGGATCGATACACCTGGAGCTGAAAAATACAACGACTTTTTCTAGTTTCGGAGAGGCGCGGCAAATATCGTATAAAAGAAAAGAAAAATCAATTTTTAATTCTACCAAATTTTTAAAAACGGATTCATTTTTTTCATCTGATATCATCTTGCAAAGATTAATACTATTAACTTGAGAATAATTGTTCATTCTTATTTCTAACTCTCTCAAATTCGGAAAGGCCCTGATGATTTTATTGCTCAGTGAACCACAATCACGATTTCTGTCAAATTCTCCCATTATTCCGTCATAAACCATTATTAGGACGCACACATTTTGAAATTGGAATGGAGATAAGGTATCGACATTTTCGTTTCTTCGAAGGATAACATTAAAATGACAAACGTTTTTAAAATTCAATTCCAAAGAACCGTCGAGCTTTTTAATATTCCTTCGCAATCGGTTTCTTAAAAATTTCGTATCCCAAGATTCGATTATTTGCCTTTCTATTTCCCTTCGCCACGATTTACCTGAATGTAAGCGACAACGCCCTAATAACCTAAAGTGCGTGAAGGGCATAAAGAGCGCCACAACCGCGTAAATTCCTTTGCATAAGAGGCAGAATGGTACTTTTATTTCGTTTTTTTCTCGATCTTTAGTAAGAAGTTTCCAAAAATTAATTTCCAACATTCTTAGTACCCCACCGAATTTATTTTCATCTTCCTCATCTCCTGCCGCTTCTTGTTGTTCCCGCTCTGATAATTTCACGTACGTTTCGATCGGCGGCGGAGTTTTAGTAATTTCCCATTCGATTATTCTCTCGTTTTCGATTTCGACAACCACGACTAATTTTGAAAGATTTCGTTGATAACAATCATCGCATACAAAATGTTTATCTAATTCGGAAAAATAAGAGTGGTGGGGAAATATTTCTTCTTCCGATGAGAAACTGAAAATCAATTCTAATGTCTCAACGCAGGTTTTTATAGCCATTAGCATTAAACGAACGTGGTTAACAACGGTAGATGGGTGTTTGTGGTTTAAGCGAACTCCGATTTTTTGCAAGTTAAACAATGATGAGATTTCGGTAATTTCCTCGATGTTGTTATAATCCACAATAATGGTAGTAAGGTTGTTTAATGGAGGAATAAAAGGTTCTCGCAATTTATTCGAAAAATCGATTTCAACGTATATTCTCTCGTCTGTCATACATTCCAAATATGGTTTGTTGAAAAAAGCGTTCGCTGACTTGCTTAAGAAAGTAGAAG
>JABUQX010064512.1:0-33633 GCA_015478945.1 Trachelipus rathkii | reverse complement strand
ATCCGTTCACCCTGGATATCATACCCTGTATTTTCTCAAATTCCCATCTCCTCTTCCCTTCAACTTAGTTTCAGTTAACCCTAGCACATCCAACTTTTCTTCAAACAATAACCCCACTTCCTCCCTCTTCAAATCCTCGTTTACCCCCTCACGCTTGCAACATCCCACCTAAGTTACCTCTCTCTCCCCAGTCTTTCCTTCTTCGTATATATAGATATGATAACACTCAGGCTGCACGCTTTGGGGGACCCCCCCCACCTTAGGCAACTCCCAACACCTAAGGCCACCACCCCGCGTCAACCAAGATTATGGCCAGAATATAAATCAACAATTATTAAAAAAAAGGGTTTAAAAATGAAATGTGAAAAAGGTTAAAAACCTACACCCTTCTCCTCTCTTTCCTCTTCAAAATTCACACCCCAAAAAAAATTTAATTTTATCTGATTAAAAACTACATTTTGATTCTTTAAATAATCTTTAAAAACCCCCACATATCCATAACATAGATTTTCCCATATATATAAATAAAATTGTAATAATTTGTCATTTCAATTTTAAAAACAATATTTACCATATGTATGCTGTAACCTATATTTTCTTTTATTAGCCTTTCTTTTGTTCTCTTCTCGTTTATTAATACATATCTACAATAATCACTCCACACATAAAATAGTTTAACGTAAGACAAATATAACCAAGAAAAAGAACTTTAGTACAATATAATGTAATACAATCCCCACAGTTAACTTATCATATACTTAATGAATTTTAATGTTGATACTATTTCTAATGATTCAGTTCATCATAACTTAGTAAACTTGATACCTTATTTTTTTATCAACTAACTGTTAACTAAAAATTTTAGTTTAATGCTTTTGGAATTCCAATTTCAAATATATATAATATATAAGTATATATATATAAATTTTGATAGACAAGATATGTGTATATATACATTATATAATTATAAGAAAATTTATATATGTACAAAAGATATATATATATATATATATATAATATATATATATAATGGTATAAAGCCATATTTATTAGTAGTTTTGAAGTTATTCCGTAAACTGGAGCGAGAGACCAGCAACCAACTTTTTGACACAGAAGGATATTTATTGCATTTCCAACCACTTTTCAATGTATATTTATAACAAGAGAAAAAACAACAAACCTCAGCTTCGAGAGTAAATTTTTTGTACATTAATAGGTAAAGTTTAACTTTATTGAAGATTTAAATTAAGCCTATGATCTCTCTCTCTCTCTCTCTCTCTCTCTCTCTCTCTCTCTCTCTCTCTCTCCTCTCGACATATTATACAAAAACCTAATGTTTAAAGCGATTTCTAAGTTTTGAATTGTTTTCGTACTTCAGATTCTACTAATGCCAAAGACATACACATAAGACTCCCTATATAATGCGAAGCGCATGCTAATGCTCGTTACATTTCAAACTGTGTGGCCCAAGAGGTTATTTGTATTATTCTGTGTATCTATGAATATTCATATTCTTATGCAATCATAGCTTTTCTGTTTTCGTAATTTTTAGAAATTTAATTTATTCTATCTGTGTCGTTTATCACATACTTTAAAACTATACATTATCTTGTGTTTTTATTTTAGTCTATGACTTTAATTTGCTAATAATTAATATATATATATATATAGTGATAGATATTAGTATATATATATTATATATATATATATATATAATTATATATATATATATATGATATATAATATATATAATAATATAATATATATTATAAATATATAGTATATATATATATTAAATATAAAATATTGCATATAAATTGCAATTAGAAGATATAAAAAAGAAAAGAAAAATATAATGGGAAGATAAGGAAAGTACGTGCCTTCTCTGGGATTGGAACACCGCACTGTGCCGAATGGAGGACAATATACCCGATTCTATACAACTGAGCTATCCTGCCAACCCAAAAAGTGGATTCAAGAGCAGTTATAAAGCAACCGAGCTCCCGTCAAGGCGACATCACCAGGTGTCCAGCCTGTCCTATCCCTCGTTCTTTATATTTTAAATGTTAAATATTGCATATTAATCGCAATTAGAAGATATAAATAAAGAAAGGAACATTATAATGGGAAGATAAAGAACTTACTGCCTTCTCTGGGATTGTGAACCACGCCTGTTAGCAATGAGACAATATACCCGTGCTATACAACTAAGCGTATTCGCCAACCCAAAAAAAGTTGGATTCAAGAACAGTTATAAAGCAAACCGAGCTCCCGTCAAGGCGACATCACCTGGTTTCGTTCATTAAGGGGAGACTTTATCAGTAGTAAGGGGTGCACAACTAACCGCCAAAATGTTGCAAGGCAATGTTGCATGCAATGTTGCAAATGTTGCAAGCAACATTTTGCAACATTTGGTTTTTTCAAGCTTGACGTGTCAAGGTTAGGGTTTTTAAGGGCGGTGAGACCGAATTTAAGGTTTGGAAGACCGTTTTTGGAGTTTAGCCCCCAAAAAGGGGGGCGGAGCCCCCCAGAAGGGCTTTTTGTGTCCGAAGGATTAAATGACGCGGTTAGGATTGTTTTTGATGCTCCAATCCGATTATATCTGTATCGATTACTCCCTATATCGATTTTTAATCGTCTTGTCTAAGTGCTCTTGGCTTTACATTCAAAAATATAATCGAAAGAAAAATAATTACAATAATAAACATTCGATTAATCGTGTGTGTGATGCTACTAGTTCGTAGGTAACCGATTTCTCAAAAAGTATAAGAGGTATCGCTGGTCAAAACTTGGGTAGTAGTTCGATGTTGTGTTAAAACTGATCCACGCGATTTGGTGGACGTAGTCCACCCCTTAAAAGTGCTACGCGCCATTAGCGCCAAGGCAAGATTCTCCTGAAAACCATGTTTAGGCTTAACGTATCGGCTTAAAATTTGGATGTGAGTTATATGGTGACGTAATCTCATCGGAGACGAGATTACGTGCCCTCTGCGTCCCCGTAAGGGGGAGCGCTGCCCCAAAAAAATTAAAATTGACACTGTATAAAAAACTTGGAGGCTGGGTAGAGGAGTCGGAGTCTGAGACGGAGAAGTTGGAGTCGGCTTCGGAGTCCAGGGACCCACCCGGAGGGAGGTCCCTCCTGAAAAAAGAAAAAAAGAGCATGGAATGCAAAACAAGGAAGAAGGAGGAGGAAGGGAGGTGAAGGAGGAAGGAAGAAGAATGAGAAGGAGAGCTTGGAGAAGGATTTTCAAAGAGTTGGTACTGGCAGCCGCTGTTGGATGCCGGTGCGTGCCAAGTTAAAAAATTCTTAATAATAAAAATATCATTACTGTTTACGAAACTGCTGCTGCTTCTATCATGTACATGTGCGTCAATTGCAGTGCATCTTGCAAGATAACCCGAACGTTTTTCTAAAAAAAAATGTTGAAGACTGACTTGTATAGTTTTCAGAAGCTCATTGTCTCATTTATAAACGCTAAACTAAATGTAATTTTTTTTTTCATTGAACAAAGATATATCGTATTACTATCTTAGTTTTTATTCTAATTTAATATATTTTTATCAGGCTGATTTTCTTAAATCGGGTAACCGCGTATGTAAGTAATAAGGCAGTAATGTTTTAACTTGATTTTTATAAGTTTTATATTACTACATTATAACTGTGTTGTGTAAACTTTAGTTTATTTTTTTTTTTTTATTTTTATTGGAGCTGAAATTATTTTTCTAAACTAATTTTGGTTCTAAGTGTTATTTTACAAAAAAACGTTTTGTTCAAATTTTTGCTTTGGTTCTTTATTTTTTTATTTTAATTTTTTATTAAATTTATTTTTTAACTTTATTTTCGTTTTCGTAAGTTTTATTTTACCTAAATAGTTTGTTTATTTTTTATTTAATTTTTTTTAAAAATTCTTATTTTTTATTTCCTTTGCTTAAGGTCAATTATTTTTCAAATTTTTATGAATTTTTGTGTTCATGTGTTACAAGTTTAATCTCTTAAAAACTTTATTGATTTTGTTTTTTATTCTAAAACGTTTGTTTTACGTAAAGTTGTATGCTTTCCATGTTTAGTAACCTAGAAAAGTTATTCCATTTTACATACCCTAAACAGTAAATCAGTAAATCAGTAAAGTCAAGCCACCCAACCTACCCTTCCTGGTCAATCATGATCTAGTTGATCTATATCTAATGATCTATGATCTCCCCGCCATTGATCATTGATCTATGCATTGATGGTCTATTGATTTAGGTCAAATTTTTTACTAAAAGTCATGTTTTACATACTAAATCAGGTAAATCAGTAAATCAAGCCACCCAACCTACCATTGTCCAAGCCATGATCTATTGATCTATGATTTAAGTAAAATTTTTTAGCTTTTTGCATTTTACAAGCCCTAAATCAGTAAATCAGTAATCAAACCACTATCCAAGCACCCTCCTGTCCAGTTCGTGATTCTATTGATCTATTGGATCTATGATCTATTGATTCAAGTCGAAATGTTTACCTAAAATTTGTAACTGGGTTTACGATACCCTAAATTCAGAAATCAGTAAATCAAACCACCATCCAGCCATCTCCTGTCCCAATTCTTATCTTATTGCACTCTTATTGATTCGACTTGACCCCATTAATCAGTAAGTATTTCATTTTGGATTTTACAACATATTTATAAAAATCAATGTCTTTATACAAAGATCAATCACTATATGTTGACGTAACAAAGGTTCCACATTAAATAAAGTCTCTTTTTATTCTTTTTTAATTTTCGATTATTATCTGAACTATGACTATAACCCCCAACGACAAACCTAACCCATCTTAAACAGGAAAATGGTGTTAACGTTAACAAAGTCCACACTTAACACCAGTAAAAGTAACTAACAATTCATACAAAGACGTAACATTCAACACTCTGTAAGCATGTCTCTAACAGTAAACAATGTTAATTTTACTATTAACATGGTAATATTTAACTAAAAGTTACCATAACCTTGTGTAAGTATCGAACAGAGCGCCAAAGTATGGCATCGCACAAAAGTCTTAACATTAATAAGCCAACATAAGCATTTACAATAACTAGAATATAATAGTTACAAGCCAAAACCTGAAACATCTTAAGCAAGATAAACTGCTAACGGATAACAAAGGTCCAAAACTTATAAACATTAAAAGTAACTAACAAGGCATAGCAAAAACATAATCCATTCACACTTTATCAAACCTATCACCAACATGACATTGAATTGACTTAACATAGTAAATTTACAAAAAATTATAGATAACCTGACATAACCATCATAATACTTAACGGAAAAGAAAACAAAAGTAAAGTTATATCCCCAGTAAAGCTAAACTATGAAACATAACATAATTAGCACACAACAACCAGACGAATAAACAGCTGTCATAAACAACTTATTCAATAAAGCAACATACGAGGAAGTAAAACCCAAAAGTTGCAAAACAGTGAATAAATTTTATCCAGAACATAACTAAAAATAACAAAGTTTACCAAACATAACATAAAAAGAAGTTCTTTTTTGAATAAAATAGTAAAGGTTAATAGTTTGATCTAATTATGAAAGCTGTAAATCAGTAGAATCAGTAAATCAAACCACCCATCCCTACCCATCCCATCACTGACCTTTTGATCTGTTCGACTAATGAGCCAGTATATATCGAGTTACCATTTCGGGATAAACATTAGCTACAAAAATAACTCTTTATTATACTAACCATCTGAATATATCTAACGGTAACATTAGTTTTACATTAATAAACTACTACATTACCAGAAAACGAAGAAGGTTATAATGCACAGATGACCAAAACTTAACACACCTTACGCACGAATAAACTACTAACATTAACAAAGTTCCAACTTAACAACACTAAAGTGACTAGCATAGCCCTCAACGTAACCCATCACACTTTTTCAAACATACCAACATGATATGGTTAATTTTACATTAAACACCATAATGATCCGATAATTTCAGTATCATTTGTCGGATGAACATAGCACAAAATGGAGTTCTTATATTACTAACCAGCGAATATATGCTAACATAACAATGTTTCACGTTAAATAACAGCCAACATAGACAAATGGTCAAAAAAGAAATGTACGAACGGACAAAACTTAGCACAAACTTACGCACAATAGAACAGTTAACATAAACAAATCCACACTTAACACAGTAAAGTAACAGCATTGCATACAAACGTAACCTATTCCATACTTTTTTCCAAGCATATCAGTAACATATTAACGTTAATTTACATTAACATGTTGATATTTAAACAAAAATTTAATTTTTAACATTGTCTAATTATCATCAGACCAACGAATAAAACTGTAAACATAACAAAGTTTTTATCCAAACTTAACATAAAAATAGAGTTTTTTATTATGTTTGTAATGAAATGTAATAGTTTACCGAATTTAAGCAGTAAATCAGTAAATCAGTAAAATCAAGCCGATCGAACCCGCTCCCCACCCCGCCCACCAGGACCTGTTTAATCTATTATCTATTGAATTCAGTGTATATTTTCGAGTATCATTTTCGATCTATAGACATAACACAAAAATAAGTTTTTGATATACTAACTATCGAAATATATGCTAACGTAAAAAAGTTTTTACATTAATAAACTAACATAACCATTATCCTGAGACTAAGAATATAAGTGACCCAACGACAAAGCCTAAAGCACCATACGTAACGAATAAACTGACTAACATTAAAACAAAAGTTCCATACTTAACAACACTAAAGTACCTAGCACAGCGTACAAAACGGAACCCATTACTCTTTCAAGCATAACTCTACCATATCATTGTTAATTTTACATTATCACTGTCACATTACGTCGCATTACGAGTATCATTCGGATAAACATAGCACAAAAGGACTTCTTTATATACTAACCAACGAATATAGCTAACATTGCATTGTTTTCACATTAATAAAGCTAACATATCGTTACATGAACTAAAGAAAATAATGTACAACTACAAACTTAACACAACTTACGCCACTAATGAAACACGTAACATTAACTAAAGTTCTCACATTAACACCAGTAGAGTAAACTAGCATTGCATACTAAAAAGCGTAAGCCTATTTACACTTTTCCAAGTATATCTCTAACAATTAACGGTATTTACATTGACACCAGTAATATTTCAACGAAAAAATTTATACTAACCATGTCTAATTATCATGCCAGACCAGACGAATAACTTAAACAATAACAAGTGTTATCCAAAACGATGGATATAAAAAATAAGTCTTTGAATATAAAAGCATAGTAAAGTAATAGTTTACTGATTTTAAAGCGAAAATAAACAAATAAATCGAGTGAAGCAAACCTTCAACCCCTTCCCACCCCTGCCCCACCATGACCTTTTGACTATTGATCTAGTGATTCATGTCATGTTTCGAGTATCATTTCGACTAACAAACACAAAAAAAATTGTTTTATATACTAACCTGCGAATATATGCTAACGTAACAAAGGTTTTTACATAATAAAGCTAACATAACATAAACCGAACTAAGAATATTTAATGTTACACGACAAACCTAACATACCATGCACACGAATAAACTACTAACATTAGCAAACTTCCGCACTTAACAACAGTAAGAGTACCTACACTTCGTACAAAACGTTAACCTATTCCACTTTTTCAAGCATATCTCATAACATATCAATGTTAATTTACATTAACATTGATAATAATTTAACAAAACATTTAGCATAACCCAGTCTAATCAGCCATACGGACAACGAATATAATGCTAACGTACGAAATTTTTTACATCAAACTTCGTAGATATTTAACAAAAATTCATCATAAGCATACCTCTAGATATCATAATCCCCAACGAATAATGCAAAGACAACAAAGTTTTACCCAAACATTAACATAAAAGTGGCACTCGTCTCGAGTAAACATCATTTGAACTATGAATAAACGTAACATTAGCAAAATTCTCGACAAACCTAACATTACCCAACAAAACCTAACCTAGGCTCACGTTTACTTAAACATCATCGTCAGTTGTAACACAGTAACTATCTGACAAAATCATGATTTCTCTAAACAGAATCAGTTTATTTTCACACCATCCATAGTAATATTTAAGCATAACGTACCATAACTTACGAATAAACAGCTTTCATTAACCAAGGGTATCTAAAACAACACATCACCTCCCAAGAGAAACCAAGGGATTGCGCCCCTGAAAGATTGAATCCTGAGAGAGGCGGATCCACCCCAAGGTGGGGTAAGCGGGTTTTGCCTCCAGCCCGAAAGCTGAGCCTTACCCCTTCCTTCGGAGTGTTAATGGCCCGCATTATTCATTTAGTTAGCATAGATTCGTTGGTTAGTAATAAAGAACTCATTTTGTGCTATGTTATCCAAAATATGACTCGTAATGGGACGTAAATCAATAGTGTTAATGTAAAAATTAACCAATGATATGGTAGAGTATGCTTGGAAAAAGGGAATGGTTACGTTGTGTACGCTGTTCTAGGAACTTTATTGTTGTTAATTATGGAACTTTGTTAATGTTAGTAGTTATGCGTACGTTTATGGGGTGTTTAGTTTTCGTTGTACGATTATATTCTTAGTTCGTTAGTTATTTAGCTTTATTTATGTAAAAACTTTGTTACGTTAGCATATATTCGACAGTTAGTAACAAAAAACTTATTTTTGTGTTATGTTTATTCGAAAATATACTCGAAAATATGACATGAATCAATAGATCAATAATTAAAAGTTCCTGGTGGGGGGTGGAGGGTGATGTCTTGATTTTACGATTTATGATTTACTCTTTAAGAATCTGTAAACTATTACAATTTACTGTGAGTATTTTATTCAAAGAACTTATTTATGTTATGGTTGATAAAACTTTGTTATGTTTTACAGTTATTCGTTGGTTTGTATATAAAGACCTGGTTATGATAAAATTATGTTTACAATATCACTTGGTGTCAATGAAATTAACGGTTAATATGTTACTGATTATGCTTGGAAAAGATTGAATAGGTTACGTTTTGTATGCAGATGCTAGTTAACCTTACTGGTGTAAGGTGAACTTTTGTTAAGTTAACGTTATAGTGCGTAAGTTTTGCTATGTGGTCGTGTACATTATTGTCGTAGTTCATGATGATGCTATGTGGCTTTATTAATTGAAAACATGTTAGTTAGCATATATTCGTTGTAGAGGAGAAGAACTCATTTTGCTATGTTCATCCATAATGATACGCGAAATGCAAACGTAAATAAATGTGTTTAAGGTAAAATTGACAATAATTATTTAGGAGTATGCTTGAAAAAGTGGTGAATTAGGTTACATTTTGTACGCTGGGTGAGTTACTTACTTGTTGTTAAGTATGACTTTGTAATGTTAGTAGTTTAGCGTGCGTAAGGTGATTTTTTGTCATTGTGCATATATTCTTATTCTGTGAATTCTAGTAGCTTGTATTAAGTGAAAAATGACGTTTAGCCATATATCATAGTTAGTATAAAAAGAACTTATTTTTGGTGACTGATGTTTATCCGCATGTACTCTAATGGTGACCGGCTCATTAGATCGAAAGCATCAAAATCATGATGATGGGTAGGGGGGGTGTTTGATTTACTGATATTTACTGATTACAGCTTTAAATTCATGAAACTGATTTACAATTACTATGTATTTATTCAAAGACTTATATTAGTATTTGTTTGGATAAAACTTTGTTATTTTTAATGTTATGTTGGAATAAAACTTTGTTATGTTTGATAACTTGTTTTACTCCCTCGTATGTTCGCTTTGATGAATAAGTTGTTAATGACAGCTGTTTATTTGTTGTTGTTGTTTGTTAAGTATGCTATGTTCATAGTTTAGCTTTACTGAGGTTGTAAAAACTTACTTGTGTCTTTACACGTTAAGATTATGATGTTATGTTCATTATGATAATTTTGTTGGAAATATACTATGTTTAATGTAAATTTAATATTGCTATGTTGGTAATAGTTTGAAAAGTGGAAGGAGTTTCGTTGTGTATGCCTTGTTAGTTACACTTTACTGTTTTAAGTGTGGAACCTTTGTTTAATGTTAGCAGTTTAATTCTTGCTTAAGATGTTTCAGTCTTGGAGGTTTATATTATATTCTTAGTTCTGTAATGCTATTTGTTGGCTTTAATGTTTAAAACTGGTGGACGAATGCATGATATGGAACTATATTTTGATAAAGTTTTACATCAATCGAAATTTTAGTTAAATTATTACATGTTAATGTAAAATTAACATTGTTATGTTAAGATCATGCTTGACAAGGTGTGATTGAATAGGTTACGTCGTTGTATGCTATGTTAGTTACTTTTACTGATGTTAAGTATGAACTTTGTTAACGTTAACATTTAATTCCTGTTTAAGATGTGTGTTAGGTTGTCGTGGGGGTTATATTCATAGTTCAGATTGATGCTAAGTAAGCTTATTAATGTGGAAATTGGTTACGTCAACATATATGATGATCTTTGTTAAAGAACTTGATTTTATTGTATTTATCCAAAAATGATACTCGAAATGTGACTTGAATCAATAGATCAGATAGATCAATAGATCAATAATGGACAGGGGGTGCGCGTGATTGTTTGATTTAGCTGATTAGCGCCTCCGGCGATGAAAAATTTTTCCCATAAAATTTGACTGAATCAATAGATCCAATAGCATCAATAGATCACACTGGGACAGGGAGTGCTGATTATGTTTGATATACTGATTACTATTAGGTTTATGTAAAACGTTTTACAATTTTTAGTAAAAAAATTGACCGTAATCAAGTAGACAATAAGATCAATAGACAATAGATGCATAGAATCATTGATTGACAAGATGGCATTGGTGCTTATTTACTGATTCTGAGTAAGAGTATGAAAAACAATGACAATGATTAGTAAAAATTTTGACCTAAATCAATAGATCAAATGGATCAATAAACAAATAGATCAATAGATCAATAGATCAATGATTTACTGAGGGTAGGTTGCGTGGCTTGATTTACTGATTTTCGCTAAAATATGTTTAGTTGACAACACTACAAAATCTTTTGATACATTCGCATAAAACAGAAAAGCATAAAAATTTAAGTAAAACAAAAAGTTTTAAAGAAATAAAACAAAAATAAATAAAAGTTTTTAAAAAATAAAATTTAAATAGATAACTTAAAAAAATAAATAGAAATTGAAAAAAGATTGTAAATAAACAAAAATAAAAAATAAAAAAATAAGAATTTTTTAAAAATAAGAACATAAAAAAAGTAAATCTAAGATAATAAAATGTAAAATAAAACTTCCCAAAAAAAATAAAGTTTTAAAAAAAAATTTAAATAAGAAAATTAAAAATAAAAAAATAAAAAATAAAATAAATTAACACAAAGTATAAAAGTAAAAATAAAACATAATGAAAAAAAATAGTTAAAAAAATAAACTTAAATGAAAAAAAAGTAAAAATAAAATAAAAAAAAAATTTAAAATAAAAAATTAAAACAAATATATAAATGGAAAATAAAACTTATAAAAAATAAAGTTAGAAAAAAAAATAAACAAAGTATAAATGTGAAATAAAACTGATAAAAAGAGGAACGAAATAATATACTGTATGTTTTCAATTAAGAAAAAATTATATTATTAGGCGTATGAAAAAGAAAATGAGATTTGAAGATATAAATTTCAATTTTCACAATTTTTTTATTTATACTGAACTGTCCATTAAATAATACCAATTACATTAGACGACATGTACATGATAGAAACAGAATCAGTTATGTGAAATTACACCAATATTTATATTAAACGAATGTATATTAACTTTGCACCGCACCGGCTCCAACAGCGGGCCAGTACCAACTCTTCTAATCCTCTTCCAACTCCTCCTTCCCGAATTCTTCTGCCTTCCTCCTCCTTCCTTTCTCCTCCTTCTTGCCCTCTGTTTTGGCATTCCTGCATTTTTCTTCTTTTTTCAGGAGAGAACCCCTCGGGGTCCCGGACTCCGAAGCGAAATCCATACTTCCACTCCTGCTCAGACTCCGACTCCGACTCCCCCAGCCTACAAGTTTCAGTCTTCTACGAGGTATTTAATTTTTAGGCAAGCGCCCCCCTTAACCGGGGGACCAGAGGCGACGTAATCTCGCTCCGATGAGATTACAGCTACAGGAAAATAAATAAAATTTTTTAATCATAGACATTTATCATTTGAAGAAATTACAAAAAGAAAAAAACGCTTTTGAAAAATTTAAAATTGTTGAAAAAATGTTGGAGAATCTGTCTATATTAATGATCGTTTTTTTGTTAGAAGGAGCAAGAGCTTACATCGCTACAGGAAATAAGGTTGCCAAATGTTCATTTTCTTTTTTTAACTAAAAGACATCCCAAGGGTAAACGACAAAGCATGGACAGAGCGGGGGTCTCCGCCTACCGGGACAGACGGGCAGATTCGTCCCCCTCGTCCCTCCGTCGCTCAAAAAACCCCCCCCCCTAAAAGGAAATAAAAAAGAAAAATTAACATTTTCTCCACAAGCAGAGAATAAAAAAAAACTATTTGGCAACTCTTGCTTCTCGCACTACTGCAGAAATTGGAAGTTGGATGAGAAGCCTACCGCCAGACCAAAATGATACAATATCTTAATTTTATTAATAAATATTAGAATAAGTATTTTTGTTTTAAGTTCATCGATGAAATTGATTGGCGAAACAAAGAAAATGTATTATTTTCCTGTAGGGTTATAATTTGTTGTACATCCTGATGCTTTCGGGAGGCTGGGTACTAGTATATATATATATTATATATAATTATATAT
This sequence comes from Trachelipus rathkii, assembly GCA_015478945.1. Lineage (NCBI taxonomy): Eukaryota > Metazoa > Arthropoda > Malacostraca > Isopoda > Trachelipodidae > Trachelipus > Trachelipus rathkii. The sequence continues at coordinate 20,778 of JABUQX010064512.1, read as the reverse complement.
ATATAAATATATAAATATATAATTTATTATATAATAATATAAATTATAAATATATAATATTATAATAATATATAATATATATATATATATATATATACAGGTTGTATCGTTATATAGCGAAAAAAATCCGAGTATTATTCCTTGCCTAAATATAAGATAATATGGTCAATAAACATTTCCCTTGAAAAAACGGCCTCGTTTCCAGATACAGTTTGTAAATTTGTATTATTACAATAATCTAAACAATAAACAGTAATAAATTTGGAAAAGGAATTAAAACAAATCATTCAATTTATTAAATTGTTAAGAGATTACATACGATTACGGCACAGAAGAAAAATACAATAGAAATAGTACGAACCCCGCAATGTGCCACTAAGGTATAACAAATGCTGAAAATGAGCAACCCAGGGCCAATACAGGCCTCTATTCGCGACGCATTGATGCGGAACGTTCAAATATACCGTGTGTGTGCAGAATTATGTCACAAGATGCGACTATGAGAGAGCCTTAAATTCTTCGAACTTTCAACTGTTGCTGTATAAACCAAATGTTTCAGGTGACCCCACAAGACGAAATTAAATGCATTTAAGTCTGGAGACCTCGGAGGTCAAGTTGTGTACCTTCTCGACCTATCCAAGGACGTGGATATACCGTCAAATAGTTACGCCAACTAAACTGAAATGAGCTGAGCCCGTCGTGCATGAAATACATTTGCGATCTTAATTTGTAATGGGACGTCGTCCAGTAGTGTAGGCAAATCATGTTCAAGAAATTGGCGATAAACGTCTCCAGTAAGCCTCGCTGGTAAAAAGAGTTGAACTATCAAATATATAACAATTCCGACCCATACATTCAATGAAAACTGGTGTTGATGGCGGCTTTCAACTATTGCGTGTGGGTTCTCATTAGCCCATATGTGATTGTTGTGAAAGTTCGATATGGCTCTCTGCAAAAATTTACCTCATCGGTGAAAAATATTTCTGCTAAATGGTGAGGATCTGCAATTTTCTGTTGCATCCATTGACACAAAGTTACTCTTGCAGGAAAATCTGTTGTACAAGTGCCTGCACTCGTTGATGTGAAAGGTACAAAGTTGATTTTCAATACCCTGAAATTTGTGCGAATGACTACAGTAAGTGTCAGGCAAATTCTTTCGCTACTATTTGTAGACTTTCATGTAAGTGGAATAACTTAACAGTTTATATAGGATGTTTTTTTTTATTTTCCCAATCTCCAGGTTATTTTAATATTATTAACATTAGTGTTCAGTAGTTTACCTAAGCGGTTTTATTGTACTTTGTGCATAAAAAGAATCATTCCAATAAAAATTGCCTGATAAAAAAAATTTAAAAAACTGTAAAGAAAAGTGAGCTTTATTTGTGTAATTCATTTAATAGAAGAGGGTAAAAGATCTTATCATCGTACATCTAATTATGAAGTGTATAAAGTGAAGCGAGATACGGGGAACTAGTAAAAAACAGTAGGTAATCTTTCCTACGGGTATATTTGTGCTTATTAGTAAAGGTTGAGATGTGGCACGGGACGGCAATGGAATATATCAGATAAGTCCACATAGAGTTCATCACCTGTATTCTGGAAACGAAGACGTTTTCCGTAAATGTATATGACACATTATGCGGATATTATGCAAGGAATATCATACTAAATGTTTTCGCAAATATTAACGATACACCCTGGGTATTAGTATATATATAGTATATTATAATATAATAATATATATATATAAGTATGATATATATATAGATATAATATATAGATTATATATAATATATAATTATAATATATATAATATAAGTATATATATATATATATAATAATAATATAAATAGTTATTAAAGCCATATTATTATTTTTATTTGAAAGTTATTCTAAAAACTGGAACGAGAACCCAAGCCAACTTTTGACACGAGAAGGATATTTGTATTCATTCCCCAACCACGCAGAATTATAACTTTTTAAATGTTGCATAAAGATAGAGACTCCCTGTTTTAAAGGAATTTGAAAGAAGTCTCTTTTATTTAAAATTAAAATTCAACCTATAACTCTCTCTCTCTCTCCTCTCTCTCTCTCTCTCTTCTCTCTCTCTCGTCTCCTCTCTCCTCTCTCTCTCTCTCTCTCTCTCCTCTCTCTCTCCTCTCCCTCCTGCTCTCTCTTCTACATATTTATTACAAACCTAATGTTTAAAGCTATATTTCTGTTGTTGAAATGTTTCGTACTTCAAGTTCTAATGCCCAAACCAACAAAAGACTCCCTAATACAATGCGAAGCTGCATCTAATACATTTCAAACGTTTGTGGCCAGAGTTTATTATTAATTTTTTCTTTTATTTAAAGACCTTAGTGAATCGGACGAAGTGCTTCCAGATTCAGAAAAAGAGTCGGAAAATAGAATTCGCAATGTAATTGCCAAGAAAAGCGCAATATTGGGAAGCTAGGATGGTCAGCTGCTGTGCTTGTATATTGCAAGGTTGGTAGATTTGGTAATAATACCGTATATAGTATATATATATAGATAATATAATATATATAGATATATAGATATTAATATATATATATAATAATATATGTAAAATACCCCGGATGTATTTTCACCATGCTGGGATACGGATCCTGACCTAGCAGAATGAGCGTGGGCAAGTTTTGACACTAAAACGCTAACGACGAGACAAAAAAGAATTGAGAATAATCTGTCTACTGCCCAAGCAGAGCATTACTAAGTATTCTCCTCGCACTCGAACGTAGGGCAAACAGGTAAGATACGTACGAATGCTCTGCGTTTGGACATGTAAGTATTTCTCGGGATTCTTCTTGTCTCTCGTTACGATTGGTCAAATCAACTGGCACGCGTCATCTGTAGGGTTCCAGTATCGTTATCCAGCATTGGAAAATACATAAGAAGTATTTACCAAATTGATTGCAGGCGTATTGCATGTTCAACTTATATATATATATATAATATAATATAATAATATACTGATAAGATATATATATATATATATATATATAGGTATATATAGTTTTATATATGACTTATTAACCATAACGAGTTCCCAATTTCGATGCGACTAATTGAAAATGTTAAAGAAATCCAATATATTGTAATTAAGAAAAATTTCGTAATGAAAATAATAAGCAAGCACGCAAATATGCGAGAAAAAACCATTCTAAAGCCAGTCCAACAGATATCTTCTCAAACCAACAGTGACTCTCTCTGACATAAACTATTAAACCATCTTGGCTTAAAACTTTCAATGCAATGAAATGACTTTATGGACCCAAAACAAAACAAACAAAAGTAAATGCCGATGAAAGAGCTAACAAGAACAAATTTTTGCTAACACGAGCAGTTCCTTACTTTAATTTTCAGACATTATCTCCGTCCCATCCTAAACTATGCTATGCATCTCTAGTAGAAGGGGACAGGCAATAAAGACAATTTTATTGAAATAAAACAATTCGTTTGGTAATTAGGGAGTGCCAATACCTGGTTAATTGATTCATGATTCTATGAACATAGGTATACTTAAAGTAACCATTAAGAAAGCATGACTGAATTTTCAGATGCCGAATAACATTAATAAAATTCATAAAAAAAAGCAACAAGAACATGATATTTGATACCTTTGACGAACATACTGTTATTAAGAGAATATATTGACTATTTGAAACCATTTTATAAGATATTGTATTTAGGACTATAAGATACCTGTTTTGACGTCATTTACTGTTGTAAGCATTCGTGATTATGGAACGATGCGAAATATTACGAAACTATAAAAATGGTCATGAACGTAGATGATTATAGAAAAAACGAAGATACGAAACCGCGAAAAAAAGACGGATCGGCGTGGTGCAGTGCGGACCGGCGCGAATCGGCGTTGTGCGTTCTGGCGGGGACTTGGGGATTGGTCCAATCGCGTCGTCGACCCCGGAAAACGCTTCTATGACCCCGAAAACCCATAATTTTACCCAAAAAACGTCTTAATACGCCAAAATATCAATGTTGCAAAATGTTGCAAAATGTCACAAATTTTTTTTGCAACGTTTGCAACATTGCATGCAATATTGCAATGTTGCATTGCAACATCTGCCGTCTGCTGGTTTCCCTTCCCTTACTACTATCGCCTGCCTTTGCTCCAACATTATATAAATCCAACATCCAAAAACTAGAGGTCTTTCAGAACAAAGCTTTAAGAATAATAACCGGTTGTCTCTCATATACTCCCATCCCTCACTTGCAAACAGAAACAAAAATTATATCTTAGAGGTCCTTCTTGACAAGATAGGCTGTCCGTCTTATAGCAAAACACTCGAAATATACCACATCTTAAACATACATTACAGCAACCCCCAACACCATGAAATAAAAAAAATCACACAAGCCATGTGCTATTCTAACATATACAACAAGATCCCCAAACCCCTCCAAACAGGCCAATTATCAAACGCAATCACACTCAATTAACACAAAAAACGATCTCGGAATTTCCTAATAACACCATGCTAATAGTATGTCTGCCAGAAATATGTCCTTCAGAGCTGTCCCTGGACCGTCAAATCAAAGTGATGTTTTTACTTCTTTGCTCTGGGCACCATCATTCCCATCAGGGATATAAATATAGATTCCTTAATGCTCCCTCCCCACTTTCAAAGACGTCGCTCCCAGACAAATGGCGACACGGAAGGCCTCTTGCTAAACTATTCGGATTTAACGGACATCAGAATGTAACTTTGATACACTTTCTCTGACGGATCTGTGGGTCTAGCTTACTATGGTGGCACAATTCCTTGGGATCGCCCTCCTCTCACAGGAGGGGAGCGGGGGGTTAATATATATATATATATATATATATATATATATATAATATATATATTATATATATATATATATATATATATATATATATAATATATATATTATAATGCATATAAATATATATATATATATATATATATACTATATATATAATATATATATATATATATTTATATCATATAATATATTATATATATATATATATATATATAAATATATTATATATATATATATATTATAATATATATATATTATATATAATATATATATATATATATATATATATATATATATATATATATATATATATATATATATATATATATATATATATATATATATTCTATATATTTTTAGTATTATATATATATATATATATATATATATATATATATGTAGTAACTCCTTCTTCAGAATTACCAATTGCAGGGATATAGAATAAGGGGCTTGACAACTTATTCTTTATTAAGGTGGAACGTTTTAGTTCCTGACATCAATAAAACATGGATAAAATAAAGTCTTACAAAACAACCTAGAAATAGCGAACAGATTTCATTAATGAGTGGGAGCTTTCCCAATAAAATAATAATACATTTAATAAAGACTGTTAATTAAATTTTAACTTCATTATTTATTACCTTACAAATATGGTACAATATAATGGTTGGAATATTCTTACGGAAATTCCTAATGTGAAATTTTAACATGCAATATAGAAATGTATTGAATGGTACTTAAAAATAGTTTCATTAATTAAGCTTAGGAACTTAGACAAACACTGGAAGATTACTGAATATAATATAAATGATTAAATATAAATTAAGAGGAATTTTACCTTCACTTCGATACATCATAGCTCGTTAAAATAATTAGACGAGACATCATACGTATCAAATTATTTGCCTGTTATTTGGATGATAAAAATAATGCATGTTATAATACAGAGTATATAAAATGTTATAAGAAATAATATATATATATATATATATATATATATATATATATATATATATATTATATATATATATATATATATATATATAATATATATATATATATATATATATATAGGTTAATGAATATTAGTTTATTCACTTATTTAAAAATACTTTCAGTAAAATAGGTTTCCTGCTTCTACACAACATACTCTCTCTCTCTCTTCTCCTCTCTCTCTCTCTTCCCTCTCTTCTCCTCTCTCTCTCTCTTTTTTTCTCTCCTCTCTACTCTCTCCTCTCTCAAACTACTTTTCGTGTTTCCACTGGCAAGCCAACGTTGGAGTTTCTATGTCTGCAGGAATAATGCCGGAGCTTTGGCCGCTCTTGCGAGATGCAAGTGCTTGTTTACCATTTCAAAGTTAGTCATCGGGTTGGGGTCCGAATATCTTACCAAAAAAGGAGCAAAAAGTTATAGTGGGAAAATTATTACGAATATCTAAGGAATGTGAGGTTGCTTGGAATGCAATCGTTTTTATACGTTCTTTCTTGTCCCAAAAACGATTTCTTAAAATAATTCTGATAAAGGACCCCCTTGTGAAAAGAGTCTTTTACCTTGAAGACTTAATTAGCATACATCACATGATCTTCGGATGAAGTAATAGTACGAGAATTAGGAAGAGGCAAAGGAGGTCTAGGAAGTAAAGCCAACCGTTGAGTTGGGGTCGGAGAATGTGGCAAAGATCGGATCTGAATGGTGTTTTCAGAAGGCATATCTTCAGGTGCTAACTGGAATCGTACGTTGGGTGTGGGTACAACCTGAAGGGGGATGTTCTCAGTTGGGCTCGACGCCTCTGGTATGCATTTTCTGCAAAGGTATCCTCGTTTGGTCCAAACAAAATAAGCGATGACAAGGATAGCGAGGAAGAAGATGGTTCCTGAAGTTCCTCCTCCGATATATGGAATAAACTTGATCTGTGGGAAATACGGGGTAAAAGGATGCAAGGATTGGTTTAATCGATCCAGTCTCTGATTCCAATGGATTTCCTTCAAAGCTTGAAACTTGGGAAACAAAACAGATGAAATGTTAGGTAAAGCAACATGAGATAAAAAGTTGAACAAGACATGATCAGAGTGAGAAATTAAGGAAGAAAGTGTTATATTCTTTTCTAAGTGGATAGAATTCTTAAATTATAATTTAGAAGTAGTGAAAGCACAACCGTGAGGAATAGTAAAGACGTAGTCAAAGACATGCTGTATAGAATTGGGTTTCTCACATGCGATGGAAGTCCTAAGTTTTTCTCTGAAAAAGAATAAGAGCTGAATGTCCTAAAGTGACAGTATAAGGTTCCATAGATTTTGTATTCTGCAATGGGACAATGAGAAAAATCATTAGGGCTAACAAAAAGACTGATCATCAATGGAGGCAAACACTTGGGATTGGGGACAAACTGCTAGTTTGCCTAAGTGTCGACAAAGGTTGTGTGCCGATTCAGTAAGGTAGGTGTATTTCCGTTGACCATAGTTCACAAAGAAATAATTGTTGGGGTCATGGTACATTACTCGAACAAGTGATTGATTCAATGGAAGATGAGTAGGAAAAGGTATAAGTTTGTGAGAAGTAAATTTCTCTATTGAGATAAAAGGAATTAAAGTAATTAGTTCATAAGGGCTAGCAGAAGATTGAAGAGTCCAAAAATAGGTTAGAAAAGATTGGTATGTTTTTGTTTCTAGGTGCAGTTTTGTTTCTGTGTTCATCTCCAATATGAAAGACAATAGGAATATTGGAGAAAAAAGTTGCGAGTTAGTGATTTTATTCTTCGCCAATTGAAGTGAGGTTATCACTAAATGGTGAATGTTATGAATGTTATTCACAGTTTGTTCGATTAAATTTATTAATGCACGGATGCTTCCCATTTGATTTATAATATTATGCGTAGCGCCTAAATTTGTTTGGAACTCTATCAATTTTTTGCAAACTATCTCTAAAATTCATTAAAGTACGGGTGTTCAACTTTAGTTGTTCTTTTAATTCGGTAATCAACAAATTGGATGTAGAAGCGTAATTGCCTAGGATGTTAATTTTCTTCCGGAGTAATTTTACCTGTTTATCCGTTGCCGTACCAAAAAGAATATTGAGGACGTCTCCTCCGAACTCAAAAGCAGCTCGTTTCTTTTTTGATCGTGCTGAGATCCAAGGTAACTCACTCACTTCACTTAATTTTTGTGCCAAGACTTTCACTCGAATGGTCATTAGTTTGAATTCCCATTGGTGAGCTTTTTGGCTTACTGAAACATTCAGAAACTTAGCTTCGAAAGATGGTAGGAATGAATCCTTGATGTTATTCACTAGCTTAGTCGTTTTAATTATTGTTTCTTTAATATCTGAAGGACATTCCAGGGAAATGATTAAATCTAAATATCCTTCTATAAAACTTACTTCACCGGTGCGATATAAGACTAAACCAGGCAAGATTTTTGTCTCTTCATTTTCTTTTAGTAGGATGTTTTGACTAGTCAATATGATAGGGAGTAGAAACAAAATCAATTCTCCGAACTTCATCTCTGAAATATTTAACTATCTTGAAATATTTTATACTTTTCTTGTAATTTTGTAATAAATAAGGTCGCCTAATCATATTTGATTACTTTTAAACATTAAAGGTTGATGGTTAATTTCTGAATTACAAAACAATAAACATTAAAGGTTGATGGTTAATTTCTGAATTACAAAGCAATTTCTACTTAAAGGGTTTTCTAAATTATAAACTTATTTAAATTAAAAAATTAGCTACTTAAGGAGTTCAATCTTGGGTTTATTAAAAGTTTTTTAATAAATAGGATTAATTTTTTAAACTCATAGACTTAGACTTTATCCAAAAATTAAAATTAGTTTCTAAATTATGAAAAGAGTAAGTAGGTTTTACTTAAAATTATTAGAGTTTGCTTGTTTTCCTTATTTTTTTTTCCAAATGGAAAAGTTTTTTGCTTTTTCGATTTTATAGTATTTTTTATTTTTAAAAATTGCGCTGTCCCCCCCGTTGGAGGTAACGTATTCTTTAAAATTTGTGATTAAAAAAAAATAAGCAGAAATCTAATCTAATGAATCTAATCCAGACTAGGTAACTAATGATTAAGTGTTAGTAAAAACGAAGCAATAAAACTATAAATGAAATCTAAAATTATGAGAATATACGAACTAATTTTATTAAAATTATGTGCTTCTTCCTTATTACCGGGGTACTTTCCCGTATCTTAATCCCCAGTAGTATTCGTCTTATCTCTAGGAGCACTTCTCCGTAACTTAATTCCCAGTAAGAAAAATTTATTAGAAAGAAGCGTTTGGTAATGGTTCTTTTGACTTACTGAATTAATAAGATAAATTTTGCGAAATTACTAATTCAAACTAGGTAACTTAAACTAAAAATTATTAATCCAAGCTAGGTAACTTAAATTAGAACGTATTAATCCAAACTAGGTTACTTAATTTAAAACCGTTTTTTTTCTTAATCCAAACTAAAACTCGGAAAGAGTACATGAATCCAATGTGGTGCTTGAGCACACGTATGAGCTTGAACTTCGGTGCGAAGTCTTGCAATCAAAAAAAAAATGTATCTTAATCCAACTAAGTATTCTGTCAAACTGTACAAATGTAAAATGCGCATAGACATTTCCCTTAAATCTAAAGAAAAATCAATATAAATCAATAACCGGGAGGCAAATAATAAGTCTTATTTCCTCTAACTATAGTATTTAAATTCAATTTAACAGGCGGAGGTTGGACTGTAGGAGTCTTCGCTATAGTCTCCGTTGCGTCTTTCACCTCTGCTTGTTGTAGAGCTTGTTCTTTTATTCTAGTCTGACTTCTTGTAATTCTGGGGGTAGATTCTCGGGGACCAGAAAACAACTGATGCGTCCTATAGGACGGATCTTGTTTCCTGTCATCCTTAATGGTTTCTTTTACTGGGGAATCTACTGCAATAGAAATTGGGTGCCCATCATAGCTTTCAGGAATACGAAGAGATTTCTCCGGGGAAGGAATTCTTGGGGGATATCCATCGGAGGCTCCATAAATATCGCCTTCGTGTTCAGGTGGTTCTTGAAGAACTTCACCCGCATGGGATTCCATGGAAATCTCTTTGGGAACGGGTGACAAAGACGGTCTAAACCCTTTCATCTGAGCTAGGGGATATGAGGTAGAACCTTTGAAGTCATTTCTAGGCGTGGAACAAACAAAGTCGGCTCTGTAAGGGATACTTTCCACAACTGTGTGGCTATTCTTTTCTAGTTCCTAAGGAATTGTTGGTTCTCTGGGGAACTGATAACTTAAAGTATTGTTCCCAATTTGGACTGGTGGTTGTGAAAGGGTTGGAAGGTGGCTATTTGAAGGCAAACGTCGGGGAGGAGTGGAGTAACCTTCATCTCCATCATCTTCGTCTGAACTAATTTCCGAATCACTTTCGGGTGCTGCTTTTTTAATCTTTCTCTTTTCGCCTTCATTGGACTTTAGTATGTTTTCAACAGCTTGAGGATTCCAAACCTCGTCATTCATAAAATCAAACTGTGATTCCGTAATCTTTTCTGCTGCAATAACCTTCGCATTATCTACATGGACCGGGAATGTTTTACCTGTACTTAAATAAACGACCATTAATCTGTTGGGTCCTCTTAAACATCTTACAATGTACGGTCCTTCAAATTTCTGACATAGCTTTGAGCTATGATGGGGCTTCTTAACGGCTCTAATGAAGACATAGTCTCCTATTTTGAACTCTCTTTGTTTGGCTTTTTTATGCTGTTGTTCAAGTGCCTTAGTTGTTTCTTCTTCCAACTTCTCTCTGGCCAATTCTCTTATGTTATCGATCCTTTCTACTAAAGTATCTACTTCATCGGATATGAATCTCTTTTCCTCCGCTTTATTCACAAAAGGGGAAATATAATCAGGCAACTCATAAGGCAATCTCTTTACATAGCCATGCAACAAGAAGGGGGGGGAGGATCCGATCGATCAATTATCAGCAGAATTGATTGCGATTTGGGCAAAGCTAATATATTTGTCCCAATCTCTGTGGTTGTCTTTCACGTAATAGCGTAAGAAAGACTCAATGTCGGAGTTTATCCTTTCAACTACTCCGTTCTGGGAGGCTTTATAAGGAAAATGTTCACTTTCTTTATCCTCCAAGCTTTGCAAAGGCTCTTGAACGCCTCATTTGTAAATTCTAGTGCGTTATCCGAGACGAGGACGTGGGGCTAGAATGTCTACATATGACCCTCTCCTGTAATGCTCTGGCAAATTCTTTACTTGTTCTAGTCTTACACGGCACTAATTCAACATACCGAGTGAGCACGTCTCGGAATACTAGGATATATTGGGCTCCAGATTCTGTACAAGTTGGAAGCTTGCCAATACTATCCACACGAACTCGTGAAAACGGTGTATAGGGTAAAGGCCATCTGTTAATCACTGCTGAAGGGGGCTTGGGGCCTTTTTCCTTGGCACAAGATACGCATTGTGCACAATAATCTTTTACTAATTTATCTAGATGGGGGAAAGCATACTTTTCTCTCACTCTCTTTTCTGTCCTTAACCGTCCACCATGGCCGCTGCCTAACGAAGCGTGGCAGTGATCTATCACACTGTAAATCACGAAGCGTGGCAGTGATCTATCACACTGTAAATCATACTGTCGGGGACTTGGATGACATAAGGTTTTGCTTGAGTAGCAAAATATAAAACATCTTTAATGAAAATGTGGGGATAACCCTTTGGATTTGCTTTAGCCCATTGTACTAACTTACCCAATATTGGACAATTTTCTTGTTCTCTTTTAAATGTCTCCTTTGTCAGAACGAAATCTTTTCGGGGCAGACAAGGTTTCTTCTTGTTCAGTACATCTTGGATAAAGAAGACGTTTGGTGCCGGATGTCTACTCAAATAATCCGGCGGAACATTGTTTTTACGTTTCTTATACACTATAGTGGGGGAAAAGCTGTTCACAAATAGGTTCCATCTTGCCAATCTGCCTGTCTGTTGTATGTTTCTAAAGATGAAACAAAGTGGCTTATTATCTGTGATAATGGTAACTTTATAACCAAAGACTGTGTTCTTAAACTTTTGAAGGCAAAATACTACGGGCAGGCATTCCTTTTCGATCGTATCGTAATTCTTTTCACTACTTCGGAAAACACGAGAAACGATCGAAACAGGCTTTTCCTTTCCATCATCTGTAAGCTGGTACAACACGCAACCTATGCCATAATTACAGGCGTCAGTATTTACAAAGAATTCTTAACTGTAATTGGGAAACGTTAGCTGTGGCTGTACCACTAACTTATCTTTTAGAGTGTCGAAAGCCTTCTGGTGATTTTCGGTCCATATGAATGGGACATCCTTCTTTACCAGATCATATAAAGGTTGTGCTATGACTGCAAAATTCTCTATTAAGAAGCGAAAATAAGAGAAGAAACCGAGTATACTCTGTGTCTCTTTAACGTTAGTAGGAGGGATAAAACTTTTCATGGTTTTGACCTTCGCTGGGTCTGGGGAGATTCCATCTCTACCTATCTTAAAGCCTAGATATAGGACTGACGATTGTAAGAAGCTACACTTGGACAGTTTTACCCTCAAATTATTTTTTCGAAATGCTAAAAGAACTTTGCTCAAATTTTGAAAGTGTTCCGTTACATTTTTGCCTAACACTAGGACGTCATCAAGATACACTTGTGCAACGGGTCCTAGGAGGTGATTCAAGGCCATCATCATTACGCGGGCATACACCGAGGGAGCATTCTTGTGCCCAAACATGAGTCTAGTGGGGCAAAAGAGGCCTTTTCTAGTTCTAAATGCCATCAGCTTTTGTGTCTTTTCCTCAACACCTAGTGAGTTATAAGCGTCGATAAGGTCTACCGAGGAGAAGACCGTACTGCTTCCTAACGACGTAAATATCTCTTCAATGTTAGGTAGAGGAAACACGTCTTGCACGCTGTAAGAATTTAAGTAGCGGTAGTCAATGCAAACCCGGGGTCTCGCTGAATTCTTCTTCGCTATCACTAATAGTGGAGAGCTATGTGGGCTATAACAAGCCTTTATATATCCTTTCTTTAACGCTGCATCCGTAAAATCATCTATGTCTTGAAGGTACCTATGGGGTAAGCGATACTGCTTACGAAAAATAACTTTTGGAGCATCAGGGAGTAGCTCAATCTTAAATTTCTGAAGGGGGCAGACGGGAACTGTATCATCGTCTAATTCCAGTACATCATGGAATTCCATTAAAAGGTCGAGGAGATCCTCTAAATACTCAGGCTTCTCCAAAACGCTATTTTCAGCATCTTCTTTTGACATCTTTTCTCCAATGATTTCCCTATAAACTTGCTTTAACTTTGTCTTAGAAAGACCTTTTGAACATGTGGCTACATTGGCGGAGGTTTTCTTCTTACTCTGTCCTCCTGTCTCTGGGCCTACTTCACCATGTTCACTGTTTAACTTTATTATGGGGTAACTCTCCCCTAAATACAATCCTTTTCTCAAATAAACTTGTTGCTCACTCAGATTTATGTAACTGAGCACGATTGTATTATCACGCACGGGACTTACCGTGTTAGCTATATAAAGAGGGCCTTTGGTAAGAGCTGGTGTCATTAAACACATCCTCTTCAATTCAAAACTATCTTGAGTTTCGGGCCTAACTCTTAAATGACCAGCAGACTGTGCTGGCAAAAAAGTATTTTCAATAACTGTTAAATTAATCTTTATTTCTTCATCCAGCATCAAATAACCATCTTTGGTATGGGCTAGGGTTGCTAAAAACTCAGTCTTTTCAATTTGACTCAAATTTTCCTTTATTTTAGAAGTAGTGGGCTTCAACTTTTGCCTAACTCCTTGACTCTAGGAGCTATGATAATCAGCGGGGAGAGTAACTCTTGTCTCCAACTCGGCTCTACTTATCACACTATCTTAATGGGTAAGGGAGGTTTCATCTAACTCGAACCTCACTTTCCTTCCTTGGGGCAACTGTTGCCTACTTAAAAAACTTTCGGATGACTCAGGGTCTCTCACTCGTGTGGGACCTTCATCCGCTTTTGCTTGGTGAGGGGAAGTTTCGCTCAACTCAAAACTTTTACTCTTCCCTCTAGGTAATTGATACCTGCTTAAAAAGTTTCCGGACAGAGCAGGGTCTTTAACCTGTCGGAGACCTCCGTCTGCATGTTCTCGGATTAAATATGATCCTTGCTTGGCAAAAACAGGTATGCCCACTGTCTTTTCTTCTTTGATGGACATTTTTGAAGAAAACAAATCTAAAGTTATAGGTAAATTGGCGAGAATATTATTACCAAGTAGCACGTCCCAGCTAGGATCGCCTTTCACTCCACTCACCTGAAACGTGGTGAGGTAATACCTTTCATGCAACCTAAGATACAATTGGACCTCTCCCTTTAAATTTGTAGGGTTATTATCTACTCCTTGTACTATGAGGTCTGTGGCCCGAAGAGGTACCTTAAAATTTCCCTCTTTTTCCAACCCTCTCAGCCTCCTCGGAGTGACCAAACTAATGGAACTCCCTGTGTCTAAGAGGACGCATGCCTTGACTTCCCTTTCTCCCGTAGTGGATGCAAGGTAAACATTAGTATAAACGTGATGTCCCAATTTAAAAGGTCGATCTACACTTTCCTGGAAGAGCGTTTGGATTACTACTTTCTCTGTCTCTTGGCTATTTACCTTTCTTTTGTTTTCTCCCCCTATATTCCTCCTGTTTTTGCCTCTTGGCGAAAATTTTCCTGATCAACTTGACCATTTGAGTTGAAATAAGTTTTCTCAGGGGTCAACTCTTCCCTCTCTTCTTCTCCACTCGAATCAGAGTCTCTTAACTGACTCTCAGTTACGTAAACTCTAGTGTTCTTTCTCTTTCTGCTCCCTACGGAGGACCTATACTCTTCTCTTCTCCTTGGGGAGGTACTTTGGTTCTTCTTTTCTACACTAGGGTGTTCGTATCTCTCTGCTTTTACACCCTTCTCCAAATCTTCTGCACTATTAAAACGAATGAACATTTCATCAGATTCTGGAGAAGGCCTCCATGTAGGGGCTTCTTTACAATTCGTTGTGGAACCACGTTGATGAAAACGTTTACAATAGCGGCAGTAGGGTGAATCCCATTTACATAAGCGCGAGTGGTGACCGACAACTTCGCATAATATGCAAAAATCGTATTCTTTCAATTCGTCATCGGTCATTCTTTTAAAAACTCCTCTTCTTTTTCAGGGAGCGTGCTCTGTCTTTCTATCAACCCTTTTTCTATCTGTCTTTCTTTGTTTGTGGGGGGATTCCCTTGTTTCTCTAGTAAAATTGTTATACTCAGTTTTGCGCGTAACTTCGGGCTCCTCTTTGGCCCAAAACACCTTAGTGGGACGATACTCAAACTGTCTTTTCTGGTTAGCTTTCAATAAAGCTCCTTTAGAAATCTGTGCAAACTTTTTTAACAACTCAACTAAACTTACATTTGCATCAAATACTTTAAGTATCTTTTCTTTTAACCTTTCCCCATCCATCCTCTTGGAAACATTCTCTAATATTTTGGTGGTATAAATAATGTTCACCTGCTTTGATGTGTAAGCTGCCTCTTGGTCGATATCAAAAAGCTTGTTCTGATATTCCCAGAGTTTATATCTTAAGTCCAGAATGAAATCAGTGAAGGTGCTATCCTTCTCTCTTTTATATGTCATAAATTGTAACAAAAGATCAAAAACGGTTAACTGATCATCTGGCTGAAGAAAAATCCTTAACTGCAATAGAAAATCTTCTAGCGTTACACATCTAGAGAAGCTGGAATCTTTTAAGAGGTAATGGCGGGCTTCGCTGTCTAATTTGGAGGAAATCATGGACTTGGCAAAGGATATCTTTTGACTTTCAGTTAAGGAGCCTAACATACACAACCTCTCATGCAAAGTTGCTAAGAAATCATTATAACTGATGCCCTGCCAAACTTTTGTTTTTAAATTTAAACCAAATAGTTTCAACTCTTCGGGAACTTCGGGGAAAGCCGTTGAAAATAAATTAGATGGATAGACGGGAACTCCGTTTTACTGAGATGGCACATAATTATATCCAAGCCCTGTTCGAAAGGGTGGATAAAGGCTACTAAGAATAGGGGTGGTTCCTTGTGGAACACTACCATAATAGGGACTATTTTGACCAAGGGTGGCTCCTTGTGGAACACTACTATAATATGGACTGCCTTGAACGAATGTGGCTCATTGTGGAACACTACTATAATAAGGACTGCTCTGAACAACTGTGGTTCCCTGTGGAACACTGCTATAATACGGACTGCTTTGAACAAATGTGGTTCCTGGTGGAATACTACTATAATAGGGACTGCCTTGCCCTGTCTGAACATTTACATGAGCATTGTTTCCACCAGACCATCCATGAAGTGCATTAATTTGCTGTGGTGGAACTACATTGTGTTCCGTGGGGGGGAGCTTGTCCCGACGTTGAGTTAGGATGGTCACCTGGTTGTGCTTTCACCAACCCTGGTTGGCGTAGTGGCGCGCGGCATTAACTCTGGCCTCCTCCTTATCTTAGTCATTCCTTCCCACCACGCAATGGCTACAATAACTCTTATAGGAGCCTCATCTTGATATCCCAGGAGCTTCTACCTATGAGCTCTCCTCCTGTTATAATGTAACTGAGTGCTTGTACTCGGATTCAGGTGTAAAACACCTAAAATGTGGGTGGTTATGCTAAAAGAACTGTGTTTGTGTTGGAAAATTTACTCTTGGATGCTGTTCTTTTGCCTCCTGGTTATTAGTCCTCCCCTTCCTTTGTTGTCGGTTTGGAGGTTGTCGAGTCTTTCATCGAAGGGAATAGGTTGGTTTTTGTTAATTGGGGCGGCTGCTGATCTTGGATTATCCGGTCATTGTAAATTAGGGTCCGTCCTTAAGGGTGCTACTGCGGGGGAACCTCTCGTCGCGCGGGTCATATCTGCTTCCTCCCGGCTTAGGGTATCCCTGTCTTCGGCGGCCCTCACTCTCTGTTCTCCTATCTGAATCTTCCTGCTTTCTCTCTATTTCTCTCAGCGTGCATCCCCTTCATTTATTACATTCAAAGGGGTCAATACTCTGTTCCCATTAATCCAGCGTTTCTCTTCCTGAATCTATTAGGCTGACCATTGGGATCCGATTGACCATCTCCTTATTACTTTCTGACTTATACGCAAAAAGATTACTATCAAGTGTTATATCAAAATAATATCTTACGGAACCTCACTTTAAAAAATGACGCAAGAAAGAAAACGTAATCTATCTTAAGCCGACGGTAAAACATTGCGTGCGGTACTACTTATGTTCAGCCTCTGATTCTTAAAATTAATAACACCACCACAAAAAATATTAAATCACTGCATTAAATTAATATTCCTATAACTCAGAACAAAGAAAAAACACACACTGATCGTCGTTCGACCTCAGTACTTACTGGCTTACGCTTAAGTCCTTATTAAACTGCAACAAAAAATTATCTCATGTCACCCATTTGTTACTGTACGAAACACTTTTGTGTGACGGAATCATTATTCAATACCTACATTTCCCATTTATCGGTCTCCTTCAAAATTGGCCTTATTTATAATATCGTCTTATAGAATATATATTGCTTTTTTCATAAAAATGTTTTTTTCGGTCTTTGAACTCTATGGAAGCTAATTCTGGCTACATGTAACTGGATTTTCAGATATATTAGGGAGTTATATATTATTTTCTAGTTTTCCGTCATTATATAGATATGATATATTACCCTATGGGATCTAATAGGTATGAGGGATTGAGGTATTCTCATATATATACTTGTACATCCTTTTTAACATATATCCATATCTAGATTATTATTCTATATAATCATAGAGACATGTTTCTTATTCTTAATTACTATGTATATATATATATATAAATAGGAAGTAGCTGATATATATCTAATACATAATACTAACAATTGTATTTTGTTACCATAATTTTGAATCATCCTGTATATATATATAACGTTATTTCTTTATGTCTACTATTTCATGAGAAGCCTATATTGTTATATTTATTAGTATCAGTATTTGGAACTACCTATACTATACATAGGCTTTATATACTATCATTTTAGCTATAGAATAATATAACATGCTTACGTACGCCCGTCGAGTATAAAGCCTCCAATGATGAAATATATTTAATAGTACTTTCTTTTTCGTTGTCATATGCTCAAAACACAAGTAATATGCACTCGCTTAATTCCCCTCCTCACGTAGCAGCATTCATACGACCTAATTCAACTGTCAATAACCTCGGTTTTAAGATACAACTTATTTCTTGACAAATCAATAATAATGAAATAAAAAATTTGAAAAAAACTGTGAGAGAGAGGCGTTTTTCTCTCGTCCGACCGCCTTCATCTAATCTCTTTCATCACTTCTATTATGCTTCACCCTTCGCTGCTTATCGCTCGTATCAATGAGCTGTTCTTCGCTGTGCTCTGTGCTGAGCGTGTCGTGTCGCTGTCTTAACACAAGCCGGTTGTTGTTTTTTTGATCTGGTGTGTTGAGTCTTTAAAAATGCGCAAGCGCGCGGTACTGTATGCTTGTTCGTGGGGATTTTTTTTAAACCCTCCTGCTTTGGGGGTTATGGGCCTATATTCTGGAGATACCTCCTTATATTCCTTCTATTCATTTCCGCTCATTCTCTTTATTGTTTTTTTTCATTGCTATGCTTGTCAGTAAGCTTGATAATACTTTCATAAATAGTGTATATATAGATATACATTTATATAATTTAAAAGTATCTTTAAGGGTATAGTAGATGGGACCATCTACAGCAAACTAAAAGGTATCCTATTATATATATATTATATTATTAATAATGAAATTATATTTAAGAATTATCGAGTTATATTTTATGGAGGACCGCTATAAGATCACAGTATATAAATAATCGTAATGCATTATTATATCCATATAAATAAGCTATTGGGTAATTTAATTGTTAGTATGCCTTAGATAAATTACGTTTTGCAGGAAACGTTAAAAAAAGAGAGAAAGAGTTTGGTTTGAACGAATGAACGGGTAATATGATATATTAGTAATGGTAACCACTACATATATACTCTCCTTTTTCCCTTAATTCCCTACTTTCTCTTATGCCCATAAAATCAAGCTGTCTCTCTTTATTATTCATATGACTTGTAGGGTCGCAATTATGACCTTTTTCAAATAACATTCTCCGTTACGGCGAGCTTTTACTTACATACCACTCACGACAAACACTAATAGCATGAGCACATTTCAATCGCGATTTGGTAGCCCACATACGTGGTAAAGTCTAAAGAACATAATCGTCCACCAACATTTTAAAATTAAGAGAAATACCATCTTTCTAAGCCGTCCCATAACATAGAGTGAAATTTATCTGCAAGAGAGACAATTATTAAAAATTTTATTCTCTTTACGTATGTATAGAAATAAATAGATAATAACTTTCCGATGGCATTCAAAACTGTGAAAGATACTTGGATCTCTCGAGTGAGCACGACTGACGATACGTTCCTGTAAATTAAAAGAAAGTAGAGAGATAAGATGTCTGATGTTTTGGATGAAGAGGGGAGGAAGAGAAGAGAGAGAGAGAGGAAGAGAAGAGAGAGAGAGGAGGAGTTGTTGTGTAGAAGCAGGAAACCTATTTTACTGAAAGTATTATTTAAATAATATACGTCTAAATTAAAATCTGTGAGATTCTAGTGTATTCCTAGTGGGTTTCGAGACGCAGCAAACCTTCTTTAACTTTTCTTAACTTTCTCAAGGTAAATGTGCTTTGAATTATCTTTAGAGTTGTAAAAAGATTGTATTATAATGCTTTAAATAATGGCTTTCATGCGCTTCTGACTGCTTATACTATGAGTTCGCCTCGTTCTGTATACATACTATATTATATTCACTTAATGTGGAAAGAAGTCTTGACCAAATGTAGTAACTCCTTTCTTCGAATTACCAATTGCAGGGATTATAGAATAAGGGGCTTGACAATCTATTATATTTCTTTATTAAGGTGGAACATTTCAGTTCCTTGTTAGTTGAAATCATTAACAATAATAAAACATATATGTAATAATAATATATGATAATAGTAATTATATATCTTAAAAAATACAACACTTCTACATGCTCTGTATTAGAAATGCATAATTTTTATGACTCAAAACCACCACACACACAGGAGAAATTATATTTTCGAATACGTAAATGTGTGAGTAGCTTTCCTACAATAAACATCAACAAGACTATATCATATTCATTATTTTAAAAGAAAAGAGCTCGATATCCATTTACGCTGAATATATTGAACACACAATTGCGCATTTAATTTGCAAAATTAGAGGTGACATATGTGTAAAAAATATATATAATTGGTTTTTTCTTATATATTTCTTATTAATTCGTTGTTTAATACTTAATTTGATATAAATTTTTAAGACCAAGCATATAGTTGATGAATGTATTGCAAATGGTGTACTCTCGTAAGCTAAAATAGTCTCACTTATATTGTAAACTCTAGAGAACTGTATGTACTAATTCAATAGTGAACAGACTTGACTGAATATAATTACTACCTGACTATTAAATTATATATAATTAAGGAGAATCTCTTTGATGCTCCTAACAACTTAACTTGATTCAAATTAAGTATGCTCATTAAAATATAGAGCTTCGCTCGATAAAATCAATCTATTCCGCCATACCATAATTTTAATTTTCCATGTTGAGTGTTATGGATGATCAAAAAATATATTGTAGTGTTATTAAGTCAATATAACGAGCATATAAAATGTAATTGTATAATGCAAAAATATTATCAATTATAAAGTATTATATTATCATTATTAGTATATTTAATTATTATTTATTATTGGGTATATATATATATATATATATATTATAATTATATATATTATATATATATATCATAATAGTATATATTC
>JABUQX010064511.1:0-38971 GCA_015478945.1 Trachelipus rathkii | reverse complement strand
TCCACTTCAACAAAATTTCCGACTGCCAGACATCCGACTCAGCAGTCAATTCAATTTCGACTCGACTCAATTAGTGCTTACAGAGTTACAGTTAAACATTTTTTTCAACAATTTTTTTCTCCTCAGAATGAGAATAAAAATATACCACTTTTCCAATGAACTCATATCTCAATGTATACGATAAGTACCTAAAGACGTAAAAGCTGCAGCGCAAAATGGACAAACAAATTATTCAGTTTCGGAAACAAAATGATAACATATAATGCAAATTATTTTTTATTTTATTATAAAAACAATTTGAGAGATATAAAAGTTATACGTTCAAGTGTCAATATGATTTAATAATAATAATAATATACATAATAAATAATAATACTTAATAGCATTAACAGAACGTTTGAACTAAAAAAAAGCAAAAGAATGCTGACCCAAAATCATGTGTTCAGGTTATTTTATAATTTAGATATTATTATGGATTGCCAAATACACAAAAACTCCAGAAAATCACCTTTGAGACCATGTATATCTTAATCGTGCGAACGTTACACACGAATTGCCCCAATATTGAGAATATTATCCCACTATCTTATACTTCTTCATAGTTAAATCAAATAATGAACATTATGTAAAAATTATCAAACTTAAAATTTGCAAGATCACTTAATACTATTCGCTCACTTGAATGTGAATCTTTGTCATATATGACGTTCTTGAATACGATTGACATAATAATTAACGCGAGGGCTATCACTCAAAAAACTACCCCCAGACTATATCAGACACATACTGAGAACCTTTTACTGAAATGAATGTGTTAAACAATGTACCTTTGGTGTCTAAATAGTTTCATAGAAAGCTTAGTTAGGGAATTTTCCAGAAATTGACATATAAGCTTATATGTCAATTTCTGGAAAATTCCCTTGAAACAAACAACTTTAACCCCGTAATTTACATAAGGTATGTCGACCACCCTCACTATTTTTTAGGAACATAGATATATACATCATTCATCAGAATTCAAGAGTTGTCATGCTTAAACTTCACATACGAAAACTTAGTTAAATAAGTTATCTGTTTTTTCAGATAAAAACCTCGTAATTTCTTAGCTAATTATCTTAAGGCATACATGTTCAAACCCATGATATGGTTGTATATGACTATGGATCACTATCACCGCTATTACAAGAATCATCATAAAATTAGTTAACAGGCTACAAACCTATTGTCATTGAAACTTTGTGAAGAATTTGCCGCATGAAGTTAAATTTAATTAACTGGTCATCATCCACAATATTCGTTGAAAATTTAATTAATAAACCACTTAAAAAATTATATTATAAAGAAAGGAAAACACTAAGAAGAATTCGATTATATTTCTTCTTCAAAACTTCCATGCTATTTTCAATAGAAGGAAGTCCTCGTAATATTTGAATTCACCTCAAAGCTAAAGGACACTAAAAATTAAGTAGACTATACATAGTTCAAACAACCTGCATTTCCTTTAGCACATAGAATCTTGCTCGAACAACATTCACATTGTGTTACCAAATTAACTTGCCTGATTAGAATGTTATCACATATATGTGCTACACGAAGATAGATTGTAGACAGGCCGTATATATCTCTACAGTCCCAGCAAAATCTTCTGAAACATTTCAAGTACGCCACATGTTAGTCACTATTATAATTTAAACATCACCCAAATTATACGGATCTTGTGAAGGCCAGAAATTAAAATTGCGAGCTTCCTCCATCAAAACCGCAACAGACATTGCATAAATTTTTATTTATCGTCAGAATCAAATTCATCTTGACTTTACTTTATATATTCAATTAAGACATCGCTTCACAGAATATCTCTGAAATTCCAAGTTATAAGCGAAACCGTCGAAATCTATGTAAATATATCTCCTTCTTTCCTTGATATATTTCAAAGATTTTAAAGAAATAAATTATTGTACAAAATAACTATTTAGAACGTTGCAAATAAAATCAAATTATAATAATTAATATAATAATATATATAATAATAATATAATATATAATAATATTCTCTAAATTTTCGATCGACTCCACTTACACGGGAATCTTCGACTCCGACTCACTTGCACAGAGTATTTCGACTCGACTACGGAACACGACTCCAAGATCCGATCCGCAGCCCTGTTATATATTATTATTAATATATTATTTACTATATATATTATATATATATTATTATTATATATATTTATATAATATATTATATATATTTTATATTATTATATGATATATATATATATTATATATTATTTTATATATATAATATATATATATATAATTAGGACTAGTACCGAACCTCGATTTTTTGAAGTTCCGTTCCGCTGGAACTAACGAACTTCTACTTTTCCAAAGTCATTTCTTATAAACATCACTATTATTGTCATTTGCTCATTATGATTAGCATAAAAATATATAGAAATGATATGTGAACAATATAAATGATTCTTCGGCTCATACTTTCAAAAACTCTCTATGAACTATTATTCACACTCACGTAGCTATTATACTCTAAAAAGGGTGGGATTTTTTGAGATTTTTGATATTGAGTCCCAGACCAGATTGTTTTAATTATTTTTAAAATTTTTAATTCATTTTATTTAATAATTTAGTTAATATAATTATTTAGTTTAAGATTAAATATAAGAGTAGATCCAATATTAAACATTTTATATACAATATATATTTAATATATATATATATTTTATATATATCTTAATGACTTATAATACCATTTTTATATTTTCCTTGCACGAGTATATAGAAACACGAGCTCAAATTTGCAGATTATGATAAAATTCTCTTATAATTTTTTGCGAAAATACATGCAAGAATACATATATACAATGAATCGATAATTGAAAATTTAGCAAAGGTGTAAAAAATCATACATGAAATTATTTTTACAGTTAAGTTTGTATGGCTCATTGCTCTCTGAAAAGCGGAGAAAATTTAGACGTGAATACTACATATTCGTGAATTTAATTTTTAAATTGTTTTATACCTACATAGAATCTAATAATCACTGTTTTATTTAAAAAATCTTTAACTTAATTGCTTATGACTTTCAGATATTAAAATAATTAATATTTAAATTCTAATATCTGAATTTAAAGGAAAACTAGAATAATATAAAACTATAAGGAAAGAAAAATTTAAATAGGTAAAATATCTCTATTTTAATTATATATATTATTTCTATATATATAATATATATGATATATATATTATATTATATTATATATTAATATATTAATATATATTAATTATTATTATATATATTAATATTATTTCTTAATAATTAATGGTAAGGGCGCAAGTAGTGGCTTTCTTTCGACTTTTGCATTTCTTCTATGCTTTTCTTTTCTGATGCAGGCTACGCACCTTACCCCAGTCTGGGAGAAAAGGTAGACTGAGGAAATTATATATATAATAATAAATATATATTATATATATATATAATACTAATAAAATATATATATTATTATATTATATTATATATATATATATATACAAGTGGCGCACATACAACCGCCATTACGAAAAAGAACATCAATAATAAATCTACCGACCTACGTACGTGCGTCAGGTCTAATCCGAATAGTAGTATAGTAATAGGACTATATGTCATTAATTAAAGACAGAATTTAGCACTTTTATTTCTTCTGTGAAGAGCAAAGTTCTGCACGTTTAAGCATGTTATTGAAAAAATTCCTCATCTGCTTGTGGGGTTGAATTCTACATATGGTTTCTCAAAGTTCATTAGTTTGTAGATCTAGATTAAAATCCCCAAAGATAGACGATGGTGAGAGGTGAGACTGGAGCCACACCCTTAGCTGATGTCATTTCCTCTGTAAAAGTATGTCGGTAGTCATATGACAGATCTGACTAGCGGTGTCCATCTTGCTCGACAAGTAGGCACTAACGTTTTCATTGGATTAAACTGTGCAGAGAAATCACTATTAGACCGTAGAGTAATAAATATTTCAGTTTCAATTGAAGATATTGAGAGATTTTCTTACCAGAAAGAGGCATACCAAACCATTTACATAGTTGTATGCATTTGCAGACTCGTGTGGTTCTCTGTCCCAGTGTCGACGTTTGGGAATTAGCGTAACCCACAGTGAAACCGCTTCATTCCGTGAAAAGAGAGACGGATCAATATTTCCGCACACTTTCTAGCAAACAATTACAGTTATTTACGCTTTAACTTATCCGTTTCTTTTATCAATGCAACAACACTCACGGTGGTTCATTTTATAGCTTGAAGATCGCATTGACATTGATATGCAATATCTCCACATTGTTGTGTAACGTCGTGTACGGTTGTATGATAGTTAGGCTAAATTTATGGATGATCATTTTTCGTAATTGGCCGTTTATGTCCACTTTATATAAATATATATATATATTATTTATATAATATATTATATATATATATATATTCTATATTTATAATTATATATATATATATGTTTTAATCTTGTGGAGATTTTTTATATAATTTTAATCTTAATTTCTTTATTAAAATGAAATAGATGGAAATATATTATTAGTAATAAAACTATATAAGTTTTATTAGTAATTAAACTTATATGTAGTAAAATATCAGAAAAATAAAAAATCACTTGATTTTTAAAAAAAATGATAAAAAATATGTAAAAAAAAATCGTTGATTTAAAAGTATCCAGTCCGGCTGGAACTAACTTGGTTCCAGCCGGTAATTACTGGAAATTTTATAATAGAAATTGTCACAAGAAAAAAAAATGAAAGGTATCTCAAGTCATTTATTTACTCATAAAATTAAAAAGAGATCTATATATAAATTCACAAAAAATGAAGAATTTTTTTCTAAAGTAAAGCATTTAGGTGAAGGTAGTGTTCACCAGACAATCCAATCACACAATGTTTAAAACAATTGTTACCATGATTATGCTTGATAGCGAACCAGATTGCTTTCTCATAAAAGTTACTTTGTTGCAAAATGGAATCATGTTTGTACAAAGTTTGAAAAACAGAAATAAAATTAACATTTTTAATATTTACGAAATAATTTTTGATCAAATTTGTGATGGAGTTTATCGATTTAGAAGAAATTGATTTAAGTGAATTTACTTGAAATGACCATATCAAATTCGAAGGCCTACTATGCCGCCATCATCTTTTAGATTTTTTTGTAAAGAACAGATAATTCACAAGCATGGAAATGAAGCACCTTACAATTAGGAAAATTACTAACTTGGCGAGCATGTTTTAAATTTTGTTTTCAAAACGAACGCAAACTCGAAATTTCTTAACGTTTTCATTAGCAAAAAAATGCAAAAACGAACGCTTAAGTGAGAGATGCAGAACCGGTTTTTTATACAACTATCACATATCTCATCAAAGTTCGAGCAAAAACAATCTACTTTTTGTCAAGTAATATCGTTTTGAATTTTAACTTTGTAGCCATAGACTTTATTGGTTAAATTCCCATATTTACTTAATAAAATCTTCAATAGCTTATCAAAATTTTGGGTTACAGAAATAGAGCTCAATATGATATGATAAGTGCCAGATTACTTCTAGAACTCCATTGTTTAATCAAGACAGTTTATCAGGTAGAATGTGTAAGCGTAGTCGGGAGTCGATAGTTCTGGTTCGATGGAAACTTTTCCAAGTTTCGGAATTCTGGCTTGTGAACAAAATCAGTTCCAGACATCCCTAATATATTATATAATATATATTTTATATATATTATATTTTATATATAGATTTATTTATATTAAATATATATTAATATAATAATATATATTATTATATATATGATGGGGCGATTATGAAATTTTGCCGACGATTATAGCAAATTTTCTGAAAGAATCCATAATTGAAAAAAAATTTTAAAATTCTCTCTCTTCTCTCTTCTCTATATATATATATAGTTTATAATTATATATAATATATATATATATATTATTATATATTATAATTATAATATATTTCTATATATTATATTTATTATTATTATTATATAATTTATATATATATATATATATAAATATATATCATATTATATAAAATATAAGCTGTAGCAGGGAAGTCAGGAACACCTTTAGCTATTAAATTTAGACCATCAAATTTTTGATTTCTTAGTCTTAATAATAATAATATCAATAATTATAATAATTATATATATAATAGTTAATCAAATGAATGAAAAGTATTTATAATGGAATAGGAACAGTTTGTGTCCGTAACGACTTGCTTAGTCAAAGTGTGTTCTCATAATGTATAATATTTAGCAAGAATTAAGTAGTTTCCAATTTAGATGATAGCCATGCACCTCATAGAATAATGATGGTGTTAAGATTAAGTAGGGGGGCTGTAATCGTGATGGAATGCGCAGGTTCATTCCTTTCTTCAGACTAATTTTCTTCCCTCATTTCATTCTTTGCTAAACTAATCTTCTTCTCATACTCATGGTTCATCGCATTCGGGCTAGACGGGCCTATTGAGGGAAAATTCTCTTCTCCTATACTCTCGCAATTTCATTCGCAGAAATCATTTCAAAACGAAAAACGGTACTCTTCTCGAGCAGCGGACTTTCATCAAAGGATATGTGCGCTACCTTCTTGGTTCTCCTAAATGACAATCTTCATCTCTAGCACTTCTGTAAATCTCTTTCCTCTCTTACATTGATCATTTTTTATTTTACAACTGAAGGCTAACTCTCTTCGCCTCTCAACTATTTCTATGCTCAATACTAAACACTTCCTCCACTCATTTGGAAGCTTCATATGTCAACCTATCGGAAAAGAAGCCGTCTATCCTTCTAACTATCCCTGTAGCTCTCACTTTGTTTCATTCTAATATCTTTGAAATTCCTTTAACTACTTAGATTATCGGATACTCATTCATCGCCGGACGCTCTCGTTGCACGAATCTACTGGCGAATAAATTCTATCTAACCGTTTATGTTTTCGCTCTAGGAACTCAGGGATTGGTGGGCGCTTGACATATCAAGACATTTGCACCTATGGCACGCGTCAATTCTCTCCAAGCTCCCCTCCTTCTGGTTTCCCTTCTCTTTGCTGCTTACTTATATCTAGCTTACTTTCAAATCGCTTATCGGCTGTTGTTGATTTGGGCGACTTCTTTTCTGTCAATATTGGTGTTCATCAGGGTTCATCACTAATCTACATTTATTCCTACTTTCATTAATGATCTTATCACTTGCACCTCTAACTCTAACTCCCTAATGTGTATATTACTCATATCAATTCTTCCACTTTACTTCAGGAAATTGCCTTCGTCTTAATTCTTTCGATTTTATCTCGTGATGGTAAAAAATAACTTTGTTGAATTCAATTCTTTAAACTCAATTTTACAATCTCTATCTCCAAATTACTTTTACTTTCTTCGTCTTTTCGACGTTCTTCGCCTCTCTTATGACAATATAAAATCCTTGCCTTAACATGAACAAAAAAACTTCTTGGAAAAATCACAACGTTGCTAGGGCGGCCTCAAAGAATGATCTGTTTAGACTGTGAGAATCTCCTCCTTTTCTCAGTTGCTCCCTATAAAGGTCTCACCGCCCATGGTATGGGGTACTGCTCTCATTCTGGGAGGGGGGTCTGGTTCACGGCTTTTTGACACGCGAGTCACGGCCAACAGCTAATTAACTGTTCCTGTATATCCAGTTCCTTGACCTCTTTATCTTCGCGGCCGCATTTAGTTCTTATCTCTATCCTATAGTACGCCAGCAGCAAGTGCATCGAGACACCTTATTCATGCGTACCACACTTTACATGCCTTCGTAGCACAATAGGTGACTGTATCTCGCCGAGTATTGTGTGACTATTCGGTAACTTCCAGAGCTAGTTTTGCTTGGTGCTTCCTTCCTTTCCCACCCACCTCTGTGTAGACTTTCTACTTCCATTCCACTGTGATTTCCTACTGATTTACCTCTCCACTTTAAAGCTTCGCCGACTCTGATGCTTCAAATGCTAACTTTAGCGCTAGGGGGAACTTCCTGACATATTAACACCCCTTCCCTTGCAATAGGCCTTGCCACGCTGATGTGGGAACACTGTAAAAAATAAAAATCTTTCAATGGGGCAGATATGTGGCATAATGGAATACTGAATCTCCAATCCCCTCCAATCATTCAGATTATCCATAAATCTATCTCAACTGCCTATGGATTCAATGAGTCGCAACCACACAAGATTTTCGAGCTTGTCAAACTAAACTTACCCTCAGCTTCTATATAACACACACAAATAACCTAGCTCCTCTAACCCACAATTACACTTCATCAGATGCAAATCCTCTATCCCCTTCTCATCCTTTCACAGCAACACAAAACTTCAACCACACTCATTATCGTTATCTTTCATCATTTGTCCAGTCACAAGGATCAAATCAATTAACCTTTCTAAATACACCTAACCTCTTCCTATTCCTCAACATTTACTCCTCTGACATTTCTTACATACGATTATACATTTCAAATCGTTACTGCGATCACCACTCTCCCAGGATGCTAGCATTTCCTGCAAAAGATAATGTGTAGCAGCAATCTAACTTACCTAGTCATAGTCGACTTCTACGACGAGAATATAGTGGAATTTTTTTCTCCTACCATCTGACTATAAGGGATATGGTGTCTGTAAGATGTTGTTAGAAGAAGTGTGACTATAAGATTTGTAATATATGTTGATTGGAGGATGGTGATTGAAGCATAAAGAAGCGCATTAGAGCACTGGAATGTCATACATACCATAGCAAAGGTACTATATATATATATAATTATATATATATATATTATATATTATTATATATATAATTAATTATATATATAATATATATATATTATCTATATATTTAATATATCATTTTATTCTTATTATATATTTTTATTATATTTTATTATTATTATTATTTTATATTATTAATTGGTTTAATATTATTCAAAATTCTAATATTTGATTTCTCCGATTGTGATTCTTGTAAACCCTATTACAAAAAAAATAGCATTTTTGCGTGACGATTAATTGTCTTGATCCTATATAATAGTATATATATTATAGTATAATTTTAAAAAAACTACTTTTAATATATTTATATAAACATGATATAATATATATATATTTTAAGTTTAGCGTGTGGGTCCTCGAGGACCCACACGCTAATTTATATTATAAATATTAAGCTTAAGTAAATGCATTTTGTTTGTTTATAAACTTGTAGTACTGACCTGCATAAACTTCAGTTTTATTTGGTTGCTGAGCAAGATATTCCAACATTCAAACTTGTTCTTGTTGGTGATGGAGGCACAGGAAAGACAACTTTTGTCAAAAGACATTTAACTGGAGAATTTGAAAAGAAGTATGTTGCAACTCTTGGTGTTGAAGTTCATCCTTTAGTTTTTCATACAAACCGTGGAGCTATTAAGTAAGTTTTTTTCACAGAATATTTAAAATAAATTACTCGTTTTCTTAGCTTTAATGACTTTTAACCAATTTTTCTATCTTTATGCTGATTAGCATACTTTCCATGACTTGATAGTTGTTTTTTTTTTTATTAATCTATAGCATTACCAACTGATTATTTTAGAAATTACCAATATTATATATATCATCATCACCACCACCACCAAGACTGGGGGAGTAAGGTGCGCAACATGCACCGGAAACAGTAGTAGAAGAATATGACGCAAGCCGGAAAAAAGGTCCAGCCTTACCTTTATACTTTTCGCTGAGAACATATCGCAGTCAGAAAATCCACCGTAGAGCTTCACAGGACCGCGACCGACTCTCACTATTTCATCTCATCATGTTCATCCTTTATAATATATATATATATTATATATATATATTATATATATATTCCCAAAGATTATATATATATATACTATATATACATATATATAAATAATATATATATATATATATTATATTATATAGTTATATATAATATATAATGTATATATATTGATATATATTAATATATTATATAATATATAATATATATCATATATATATATATATATATAATATAATATATATATATATATCTATATATATATATATATATATATTTTATATATATATATATATATATAGTCCCAAAGAATATAAATTTAATTAATTTTTAAACCATTTTTTAATTTGATTTTTTTTTTTTTTAAATGTTAATTATGCAAATGTATTTTCTATTATATTGCTTCCTTTTTTACAAAGTAAAATATTCAATTTTATTAAAAGTAATTAGTTAAGTTACAGTCTACACACTAAGGTCTTCCTGCCAGAGCCGAAGAGTTGCAAAAAGGCCAAAGCTGGATCTTGGGTGCATCATTAGCAGAGATGGTATTGAAGCGAAATGTATGATTGGTTTTGTTGATGTTGAAACTTATGATGGACGTTAAATCAGTGAGGGAGTTGGGGAGGGAAATATCAGATCATCATCATGTTCTATGTATGATATAAGTTGTTAGTGGGGACACGTATGGAGAGGAAAGATAGGGAAGGATTAAGGGTGTGAAGTTAGTGAACAAGGTTGTAATTAAAAGTATGAGGGAGCACTTGAAAATAAATACGAGTGAATGTGTGAGATTGAAACTGAACAAATCTGCGAGCAAATGAAGGAACCGTTTGTTAGTAGTGCAAGAGAAGTCAAGTATGTGGATGTGCTAAATTTAGTAGGAAGTGATAATGTCAATAGTGAGTGGTGAAATGAAGAGTTGATGCGAGCAGTTAAAAAGAAGTGTGGTTCAATGTCCTAAAAGCCATTGATGAGGTCTCAAAAGAAAGGTGTCTGGGATTATATAAGGATGAATAAAGAACAACTAAATGTCCCGTACATAGGGAAAAAAAAGAGGTAAATTAAGTGTTGTAAAGAGGATAATGGAGACTTACAAGCGACAGGAAAGCCTCATCTGGAAGGAAGTACAAAAGGTTATGAAAGGAATAAAGGGGAAATTTTCACAGAATTATGAAAAGGATGGTGATTTTCGTACTGATGAAATTTATACGAGGAGAGTGGGCGGAGGGAGCACTTTAAAAACTGCAATTTTAGCCCGTAATGAGAGCGGTGATAAGCTTTAATGTGTGTAGGTTTGATTGTACAAGAATAGGTATTTAGGATGAGGTATTAGTAGTAAGTTGATAAATTGGTAAATCATCAGTATAGATAGAGAATTACCGGTTTGAAATGAAAAGATATGGAGGGCAAGATTGCGATTTGATTCGGTTATGGAAGTATGTTGTAGTAACATCGACTTTATGGAGGTGCTAAAGTTCCGATGAATTGGAGGAGAGCAATAATAGTACCCCTTATATAAGGGTAAGGAAGAACTATTGGGAATTAGTTTATTGAGTTCTGTAGGGAAGTATATGCTGGTATTTTGGTTGAAATAGTGCGTCGAGTGAGCTGATTGGTAAAAGAACAAGTGCAGTTAGAAGGGTTAAGGATGAGGTAGATAAAATTTTCACATTGAGACAAAATGATTCAAAAAATGAGAAGAATAAACATTGTAATTTGTTTTATGGACTTGCCAACATGCGTACTGACAGGATTGATAGGAAGGTCTATTGCACGGTGCTAGGTAATACATGATGATTGGTGGTAGGCTTCTGAAATGGAATCAAAAGTTTGTATGAGGATTGTGAAGCGTGCTTTAAGAATAAGATGGAAAGTTATAAAGTGCGTTTAATATCAGATAGTGGACGTAGGACAGGATGTGTTACGTCTCCTTTTTTATTTAATTTGCTTAATATCAATAGTGGAGTGAGACAGTGATGTGTTACGTCTCCTTGGTTATTTAATTTGTATATGGATGTGGGGTGATGAAAGAATTAGAGGTAAGGGAAGGTGT
The DNA here is from genome assembly GCA_015478945.1 of Trachelipus rathkii. Taxonomy (NCBI): domain Eukaryota; kingdom Metazoa; phylum Arthropoda; class Malacostraca; order Isopoda; family Trachelipodidae; genus Trachelipus; species Trachelipus rathkii. Next base: position 27,075 of record JABUQX010064511.1, on the reverse strand, counting down.
TAGAATAGAGGAGTCCCAGCTTATTGCCCTCTGATTTGGTTTTGTGTGACGAATCTGCAGAGTTTAAGGATTGGTAGAAGGGTTTGAAAGTAAATGTAGATATGAGTAAGTTATGGTCGTGAGTGAGGGGAATCCGTGGTGTTGAAGTCATTGTTGGATGGTGAGTAGTTGCAACAAGTATCAGAATTTAAATATTTAGGATATCTGTTGGATGAAAAGGGAACGGATGATGCAGTGGGGGTAGCAGGAATGTGGTGGTGCAATTAAATCACTTGCTGAATTACAAAAGGACTTAAGTGATTGAAATGTGTTGTTAGGTTTTTCATGTAGGTATATTGTTACGGGTTAATACTTATAGTAGTGCAACTATGGTGTTAAATAAATGGTATAAACGTAAGGTACAATCTATTCAAAAGAACAATTTTTGAGTCGTGTTAGGCGTGAGAAGAATTGATAAAGTGAGGAATTTTCACATTATGGAGTTGTGTGGTGTAAAGGCATATGGTATTTGGTCATATGGTTGAAAAGAATGAGCATGCATAGTCGGTTGCCAAAGAAGATGATGTATAGTGGTGAGTGCTGGAAATCGACCCTTGTAAAGGAGTATCTGAGGGAAATGAATGGGGAGTTTGCAGAGTGACATGAAAGGTGCCAAATATGGAAGTGAATGCGGGCTTTGATCGAGGGGGTATGGTTGTGGGATCTGACCCAGGAGATGAAACGCCACATTTCCTCATCGTCCCTTCACTCTTAAGTCAAGGGATATATTACTGTCTCTCCAATCTTCCCGGAACTATACCCGTCCAATAAATGCTTTTGTAAACACAAACTCCGTTAGTCAGTCAATCACAATCTCTCTCCTTGATCATTTCACAGTAATTCCATCTACACCAGCGGATTTACCATACTTCAACTCTTACTTTATATTCCATACTAATTACAGTCATCCCCCAAAATACCTATTCCTCATTCTTGCTCATCAAACCACACACATTCACAATCCACCTGCTTCTTTTATGTCAATTGTTATTTCAGGATTTTCGAAGTTTCCTTCACCACTCACTCAATTTCATTCCATTCTCATCAATCACGAAAAGTACCATCTATATATATATCTATATATATATATCATATATATATTATATATATAGTATATATATATATAATATATATAATATATAGTTATATGATAGACGATAATATTATACTATAATATATTGGTATATATATAATATATATATATATCTTTTTCTTTCTTTCTTCACTTTCCTCTTTGCAAGATTTGGGGTAAGGTGCTGTACAAACATCGGAAAGACAAACAAAGTAGGAGAAACATGACAACGTCGTTCGAAACGAAGCCCGCCTTACTCCCCTCTGTACCATTAATTAGTGAGAGCTCGTCACAGACAGAAAATCAACCCTAGAGCATCATAGGACCACGACGGACCTCACTATGTAAATCGTCAATGTAAGGGTTCATCCCTGGCCCAGGTGAGCCACACAACCAATGCCCCCATTACAAAACCCCGCCATTCTCTCCTATCATGCACCATTATTTCTCGCCTCTTGCAAACTCACATTTTTCTCTTCCTTCAGAATTTCGCTTCAACCGACCAATCACTTTCTCTTCGGATCTCCCAGCCGGTCGTGTTGCCCAACACACTCTCCACTATTAATCCGCTTAACCAACCGATTTAATTCATCCTTCCACATGACCAAACATCTCAACATTACTTTCATTTATTCCTCATTTACCCGCCTTTCTTCACACCACACCACTCTCTTGTAATACGTCATTCCTCACTTTGTATTAATATCTTTTCGACAACCATAGCAAATGCCCCTAAAGATTTGATCATCATGAACACATTGGAACTCTTAGATCTATACTTCTTATTCAACCATAGTCTCACTACCATACAGATAACACAGGATAACAACAGTACCCTCATGTAGACTCTAGACGCACCAAGGACTTAGTCCTTTACATTCACCAACGATTTATTGCACAGCCACCTTCCTGTCCATTCACAACTTTTCCTACTACACTCTGCCATCACATCCGTTCCCTTCTCAGTCAACACATTACCCTAAATATTTAAACTCAAGACACTGCTCCAGCAGCTGCTCATCATCTAACAGAACTTCACACGCTGAGGACTTCCTACACTCACAACCATGAACTTACTACTTATCTACGTTACTTTCAACCCCTCCTTTACATACCCTGCTAAAATATCTCCACAATCCTCTCAAACTCTCTCAGACTCGCCACACAGAACCAAATCATCCGCATTAAATAGGCGATAGGGGCACCCTCCACTCCTCTACCATGTCTCCATTCATGTTTTCTAACACCATTTCCTGCCATCCCCACGTCGAATTCTTTCATAACCCCATCCAGATATACAAATTGAATTAACAAGGAGACATTAAAACAACCCTGTCTCACTCCCCTATTAATCCTAAACCAATCACCATTGACAGCCCATTTATTCTTACGACACGCTTCTCAACTATTCGTTCATACATACTTTCTGAACTTCCATTCAGAGCCTACACCACACCAATAATTCACTAAATCCTGCCATTAAAGCTTCACTATTAACTCTATCATACGCCTGTTGTAAAATCCATATTTAAAACTTAAATATAATTTATTATTCTCTCCCTCATTTTCTCATCATTTGTTTCAATGTAAAGATTTGTATCCACACATCCTCTACCACTCCTAAACGCACTTGTTCTTCACCAATCAGTCCTCAGTCACTCGACGCACTCGTTTCGACCAAATACAGCACTTATACCTTCCTACAACACTAACAAACTTGTATTCCCTATAATTTCTACAGTTCCCCTTTTCTCCACTTACCCTTATACAAGGGTACTATTACCGCTCTCCTCAAATCCCTTGAGAACTATACCCTTCCATAAACGCAAATTTATTACACAACTTTCAATCCAAGTCAATCACCATCTCGCCTGCCTCCCTCTTGATCATTTCACTAGTAATTTCATCTATACCTGCCGCCAGATTTACCATTCAACTTTCTCACCGCTACCCATTACCTCACTCCTTACTAATAACCTTATCCCAAAATACCTATTCCTTGCTCCATCAAAACCCACTTTTTCATTCACTAACACCTAATCATTACTGTTAATATTGTGCAGATTTTTTAAGTGTTCTCTTCAGCACTTCCCTCACATCCATTCATCAGTTTTACAAAAGCACCATCCCTAATGTCATTATTCCTTAAGCAGATTCCCTTATTTCATTCATTAACCTTTGCAGCGCTTCCATTATCCAGAAGAGTTCCTATTTCCTAATGATGTAATATATATATATATATATATATATATATATTATATATATATATAATATATTATATTATATATATATATATATATATATATTATATATATTATATATATATAATATATCATATAGGTATATATATATATATTATATATATATATATATATATATATTATATTATATACTATATATATATTAGGACATACAATGACAATAGGCAAAGCTGATCGAGATAGCAAAGTTATTTAAATGTTCCGAGTGCAGCTATGAGTGTAATCAGAAAGGAAACTTAAACCGGCACATGCTCTAGCATCGAGAGATCCAAAGTTATTAAATGTTGTGAAGTGCAGCTATGAGTGTAATCAGAAAAGGAGACTTAAAACGGCACATGTTACCCACATCGAGATACAAAGTTATTTAAATTGTTCTGAGTGCAACTATGAATGCAATCAGAGGAATACATAAGGATACCACATGCTTTAATCACGAAAATATAAAATTATTTAAAGTGCTGAGTGCAGCTATGAGTGTCATCGGCAAGAGAGGCTTAAAACGGCACATGCTAAGCAGTCGAGATAACAAATGTTAATTTTAAATGTTCTGAGTGCAGCTATGAAATGATAATCAGAGAAAACTGACATGTAGATACAATGCTTAATCACGGAAAATATAAAATTATTTAAATGTTGTGAGTGCAGCTTTGAGTGTAATGATAAAGGAAACTTAAAACAGCACATGTTTTGTTGACCTTTTCGCTGGTGGGGGAGATCTCCGCGATGGGCCGGCCCCGGTGTGGTTTTTCCAACCCTAAAAGGTTGGGAAGACGGTATGGGGGCCTACATGTCGTGGAGCGAACAAACTGCAAAAACTGGATTAAAACCATGAGAAGAAACAAAAAAGAAAAACACTGCCAGGGAATCGGAAGCCCTGGTGCCGGCCCTTCCTCATTGGGAGAGAGAGGTGAGGGGGGACGGAGCTCGGATGAGCGAATCACCCTATCTCTCGAACACAGAAATCAAACCAAAAAAGGTTTGAGAGCTACTAAGACCCAAGCTCAACTTCCACCAGGTGAGTCGTCAGACGAGTCTAAGACAAGTCCCGACTCACCAGAACATCAATCAAACAGAAAAAAATATGACCCCTACAATCGTAGAGGTGCGTTTAGAATGTCATATACGGTGGAAGAAAAGTTAGAAATATTTTGGTGTGTCACTTATAGCAGACACAGTACTTTCCCCAAAAAAGACAAGTAAAAGAGCAAGAGCTATGTTAAAACAAAGAAACATCATAGACAAAGACAAATTGGAAAAAATACCAGATGCGAGGTTCTTAAGTATAGCCACCAATGTAAAAAACGGTAAAACGGTTATAACAGAAGAGCGAAGAGCACAAGTTGAGGAAGAAGTGGAAGAGTACATTAGACTAATAAACACGACAGATGATCACATAAACCCATCTGATGAAAAATGGATCTGGACCTCGGAAAGAAATAAATATCTAATGGAATGTTACTATAAGCGGAGAAGCTCGTTCCCAGAAAGAAGAAAAAACCGGAAAAGGGAATTAGAAAAGTGTGGTAGAGAAGAGTCTATTAGTGCCCATCGATTATATGGAATTTAGATTCAAACAAAAATAAATCAGATAGACAGAAAAAAAATTGGCTTAATCAAAAACAGGCCATCCTAAACTATATAAAGAGAGAAATGAGGAGGAAAAAAAAGAAGTAGAAGCCACGATCCCAACAAGATGAGATACTAAAAACGATATAAAAGAAAACGCATAGAGAAGAAATTAATGAGAAAAGGATCTCCAATTAACACCAGAAACTATTCAGAAAATACAAGAGAATAGGGGAGCATTGTATCAAGGAAATAGGAAAATAAAAGAAGGGAAAAAAACAAAGACAAACAAAAGCCTGGAAGGTGAAAAAGAGAGTATCGAAACAGAGGAAATATATGTTACGCATAACACCCTGCCTTTGAGAGACATTGAAAACAGCAAAGAGGAGACAGAAATAGAGGATGTAGTTGACTTGTGGATAACTGAAAAATCAGATAATGAACTAATGGAATTAGAAAATGAGAGTGAAGAAAGCGAAAGTGAAGAGGAAGCAGAGGAACATATGAATATTGAACAAAACAATGAGGAAAATGGAAGAAATGAAAGAGAGAATGAAGAGATTCAATATACCCGAGAACAACTTGATGGTATGCTAATAAAGTACTTATGTTAGGTTATAGAACTCATAGAAGCATTTGAAAAAACACTCCCGAAATAAGGAAAATAATAATTTCTTCGGAGTGAACAAACAGATTGAATTAGTCAACAGAAGTCCTGCCAAGAATAGCTACCAATTGATTGTTGATGTTACCAGAGCTCAACAGACTCATATTACGCAGTAGTCGAGCCATAGCAGAGTAACAATGGAGTAGTTGGAGTGATAAGGAGACAAGAGGAACTGCGAAATGAGAAGAATAAAACACCCTGGAAATTAGACTGTTTAAGAGAAATAATAAAATTAAGAAAGGAAGATTTCAATTTAACCCTGAAAGGTCAGTTGAGATCTGAAATAGTAAAAAGACAAGTACAAAATATAATTAGAAGAGAAAGAGTTAGACAAGGCAATAAATTAATTCATGCCATAACTAGAAGAAAATTAAGTCTTGCAGCAAAGAGTAAAAGATTTAGAAGATATGAAAGAAACGAAAAACAGAAAGAACAAAATCAAATGTTTAAACAAGACCCCGGAAGATTGTATAGAAAACTGAGAAATGACGAAATTAGAGTCACTGAACCTCCAAGAAAGGAAGAGATTGAAAGAGTATGGAAAAACATATATGAAGATGAACGACAACACAACAATGAAGCGGAGTGGAAGGAAGAAATAATAAATGACCCGCAAATAAATGGTATTAATGAAATGGAGTTTGGAGAAATAAGTCAGAAAGAAGTAAAGGACGTCCTCGTGAAGCTCAATAACTGGAAAGCACCGGGACCTGATAAAGTTCAGAATGTGTGGCTAAAGAAGGTTACAGTACTTATAAGCCCCCTAACAAAGTGCATAAACAGACTGTTAAATGGAAGAGAAGCCATTCCAGAGTGGCTGACAATAGGAGACACCAACCTCATACCAAAATCTGAAGAAACCAAAAACCCAACAAAATACAGACCTATAACATGTTTACCTACCATCTACAAAACACTAACAGCAATAATAGCATCTAGAATATACAAACATGTAGAGAATAATAATATAATAAATGAAGAACAGAAAGGATGCATCAGAAATAGCATGGGCACAAAAGATCAATTGTTGATCAACAAAATGATCCTTGAAAATAGTTGGAGGAACCAGAAACATCTTAGCATGACCTGGATAGATTATAAGAAGGCATACGACAGTGTTCCCCATAGCTGGATACTAGAAGTATTAAAAATATACAAAATAAATAAAAAAATAGTAGATTTTGTCAAAGAAGGAATGAGGCAATGGAGGGTCAACTTAAAACTAAAGTATGAGAAGGGATTGATTGAGTTGGAAAAAATTAACATAAAGAGAGGTATATTCCAAGGGGATTCGTTATCTCCACTGCTCTTCATTTTGGCCATTAACCCTTTGAGCAATTTAATAAACAAATTACAAAACGGATATAGAATAAACCCACGTAACGAAAAATCAAGCAAATTAATTTCACACCTGTTTTATATGGATGACTTAAAATTATACGCCCCAAACAGACAAGAGACAATTAAGCAGGTGGAGGTAGTGAAGAAGTTCTCCGAAGATATATGTATGGAGTTTGGTCTGGATAAGTGTGCTTTCCTTACACTCAGGAAAGGGAGAAGAACGGAGAGTGAAAACATCACGATTGATGACACCGTCATAAGGCAATTGGAGCAGGAAAACACTTATAAATATCTGGGAGTGGAGGAATCGGAGAAGGTAGAACATAAGTTGATGAAAGAGAAGCTGGAGAAAGAATATTTAAAAAGAACCAAAGCAATATTAAAATCGGAGTTAAGTGCTAAAAACAAAATAGAGGCCATTAAGACACTAGCTGTACCTGTCATCCTGTACAGTTGCGGAGTGATAGACTGGTTCCAGGAAGATCTTAATAGAATTGATATTAAAACAAGAAAAATGTTAAATGCCCACAAAATGATATATAGGGGACAGATTTTGTCAAGATTGTACACGGAACGTAGAGAAGGAGGCATGGGGTTGGTGGAGATAGACTATATATACAAGAGAGAAATAATAGGGTTGGGCCAATACCTGGAAAGCGCAGAAAACAAGTTCCTCCAGTGGGTGTATCAACATGAAAGGGGCAAACCAACAACAACTTCACTAATTAAAAAGAAAACAGACTACATGAATGCGAACAACATCAGAGTGGAACAAGGTCAAAGGTGGGAAGAAAGAACGCAAAAGGAAAAGACAAAAATATTAAAAGACAAATTCGAAGCAGAGAGGAAGAAGAAACATATAAACCAGTGGAGACAACAAGCAATGGCAAAAGAATATAAGAAAATCATTGATGAAAGTTATATAGATAAGGAAAAATCAGTGGAAATACTCACGAGGGGACGATTGCAAGCAGAAGAGGAAAGAGTGATTATAGCTGCTCAAGATAGAACAATTAGGACAAGATGGCATCGAAAGCATATAGAAAGGGAGAACATCAGCGACATATGTAGAGTGTGTGAACGAGACACAGAATCAGTCCCTCACATTCTAGCAGGATGTCAGATTCTTCTAGAAAGAAAACTATACACTGAAAGGCATAACACCATCTGCAAGTTGATCCATTTTAAATTGTGCCAAAAGTATAACATCAGGACAGAAGCGGTCAACTACTGGAAACACAATCCCCCAGAAATGGAAGAAAATGAAGAGGTGCTGCTACTCTATGATTCTGTCATCCCAACGGATGTAGCAGTCGCCCATAATAGACCGGACATCGTAGTTAAGGACAAAAGGCATCAAAAGTGCTATATAATAGAAGTGGGAGTCCCAAATGATAATAACGTGGTGGCATATGAAATAGAAAAGGAGGTAAAATATCAAAGACTCAAACACGAAATAAGAAGAATGTGGAACACCAATGACATCGTGGTGATTCCAATAATAGTTGGAAATCTGGGGGTAATAAAGAAGAGTCTCATAAAACATCTGGAGAAGCTCCCAGTATCTGTCAACACACTGGAAATGAGCGTAATGGTTGTAAGGAAAAGCATAGCAATCTTGCGACTTGTGTTGGGATTTGGGTAAAAAATCTTTTTGGGAATGTCCTTATGGTCAAGGTTTGACCACGGACATCTAAGATCTAAATACCTATAGATCTCCGAAACCCCTAAAAGGAGAAAAAATAAATTAATAAATAAAATTATTTAAAAACTTTGAGGTGGTTTTGAGTTAACTATCAAAGAGTGTTTTTGAAACATACATGCTTAAACATGAAAATCTGAAATTATTTAAATGTTCTGAGTGTGGCTATGAGTGTAATCAGAAAGGACACTTAAAAGAGCACATGCTTACGCATCAAAATATAAAATTATTTAAATGTTCTGAGTGTGATTATGAGGGTAATCATAAAGGAAACTTAAAAGTACACATGCTTACGCACCAAAATAACTCCCCCGCAGTTGTTTACCTTGACGTTGGTGGGGGGGCTCTCTGGGACACTGTTGGGCAGGGTATACTGCCCTGCAGTGTCCTAGAGCGAAGAAACAACTAACAACAAGTTGACAAACCAGACCCTCCATTAGGTGGGCTGTCAGGTGGGTGAAATGCTTGCCACAGTTCACTGGATCCATCATCAATATCAATAAATTTCGTAACACCTCGAATTTTCGAGAGAAATGATATAATGGTCTGGAGAAGAAACCAGCAACTCCGGTTCATTGTGCAATGGAGTGGTGTGGTGGCATTTCCGTTTTCCAGAGGCGGATGCTTCTCACCCTTCCCTAGGTTTTCGGATATGCCTCTTCCGCGCATCTGCCTCTCCCCGAAATCCTTCTCTTTCGTCTCTCAGTGCTAGTCCCCCGAGCAGTGAAAGTTCGATTCCCCGTACGTCAAACTGATTCGCTTACGCTGTTGGGCTGGGTTTTTTGGGGACGTGGATGGCGTAGTGGTTAGAGCATCCGGTTATTGTTTACGCTGCGACGCGGTGTCCAATGTTCGAATCCCGCTGATGGAGAGTGGAATCTCCTGTGGCTCATTGAGTACTCAGCAATTATGGGATGAGAAAACCGGGTGCTTTAGGGACTACGCTTGAAACGTTCTTAGCGGGACCAGTTCCGACGGGTCGGTGTCTCGGGCGAGGAATCTGAACAGCTCGGAGTGACCGGGTACTCACGAACGGAATGAGAATTCGGGTGACGCGTGCATGGGAGATGTTCCTGAGGGAATCCATGTGGACTCCGCGGAAGATATGGGGTGCCATTCTACGCACTTCAGGCACATGTTCAGGGGTGCTGGGGGTCAACAAAATCCCTCATCCTTAGGTCTGAGGTTTGGACCCGGATGAGGGATAAATACCTCCCTTAGAGGAGTGGAAAAAAAAAAAATAAAAAAAAAAAATAAAATTATTTAAATGTTCTGAGTGTGGCTATGAGTGTAATCAGAAAGGAAGCTTAAAAAGACACATGCTTACGCATCAAAATATAAAATTATTTAAATGTTCTGAGTGTGGCTATGAGTGTAATCGAAAGGAAGCTTAAAAAGACACATGCTTACGCATCAAAATATAAAAAAATAAAATTATTTATATGTTGTTTGGTTATGAGTGTAATCAGAAAGAAAGCTTAAGATTACACATGCTTACTCATCAAAAGAAACCAGCAACTCCGGTTCATTGTGCAATGGAGTGGTGTGGTGGCATTTCCGTTTTCCAGAGGCGGATGCTTCTCACCCTTCCCTAGGTTTTCGGATATGCCTCTTCCGCGCATCTGCCTCTCCCCGAAATCCTTCTCTTTCGTCTCTCAGTGCTAGTCCCCCGAGCAGTGAAAGTTCGATTCCCCGTACGTCAAACTGATTCGCTTACGCTGTTGGGCTGGGTTTTTTGGGGACGTGGATGGCGTAGTGGTTAGAGCATCCGGTTATTGTTTACGCTGCGACGCGGTGTCCAATGTTCGAATCCCGCTGATGGAGAGTGGAATCTCCTGTGGCTCATTGAGTACTCAGCAATTATGGGATGAGAAAACCGGGTGCTTTAGGGACTGCGCTTGAAACGTTCTTAGCGGGACCAGTTCCGACGGGTCGGTGTCTCGGGCGAGGAATCTGAACAGCTCGGAGTGACCGGGTACTCACGAACGGAATGAGAATTCGGGTGACGCGTGCATGGGAGATGTTCCTGCCTTGGAGGGAATCCATGTGGACTCCGCGGAAGATGTGGGGTGCCATTCTACGCACTTCAGGCACATGTTCAGGGGTGCTGGGGGTCAACAAAATCCCTCATCCTTAGGTCTGAGGTTTGGACCCGGATGAGGGATAAATACCTCCCTTAGAGGAGTGGAAAAAAAAAAAAAAAAAAAAATTTAAATTTTTTAAGGTGCTTCGAGTGTGGCCATGGGTGTAATCAAAAAGCTTACTTAAATAAACATATGCTTACGCATCAAAATACAATGAAAGTTCGATTCCCCGTACGTCAAACAGGTTCGCTTACGCTGTTGGGCTGGTTTTTTGGGGACGTGGATGGCCTAGTGGTTGGAGCATCCGGTTATTGTTAACGCTGCGACGCGGTGTCCAATGTTCGAGTCCCGCTGATGGAGAGTGGAATCTCCTGTGACTCATTCATTTGAGTACTCAGCAATTATGGGATGAGAAAACCGGGTGCTTTAGAAACTACGCTTGAAACGTTCTTAGCGGGACCAGTTCCGACGGGTCGGTGTCTCGGGCGAGGAATCTGAACAGCTCGGGGTGACCGGGTACTCACGAACGGAATGAGAATTCGGGTGACGCGTGCATGGATGGTGAGTTGTCCCTGCCTTGGAGGGAATCCATGTGGGCTCCGCGGAAGATATGGGGTGCCATTCTACGCACTTCAGGCACATGTTCAGGGGTGCTGGGGGGTAAACAAAATCCCTCATCCTTAGGTCTGAGGTTTGGACCCGGATGAGGGATAAACACCTCCCTTGTGAAAAAAATAAAATAAAAGGAAAATTATTTAAAATGTCTGAGTGCTATGAGTGTAATCGGATAAGGTGTTTAAGATTAAACATGAACAAACAGATTGGAATAGTCAACAGAGTCCTACCAAGAATATTACCAATTGATTGTGATATTTCAGAAATATTATTCAGTAGGTCGAGCCATAGCGGATAACATGGGAGTTGGAGTGATGAAGGAGACAAGAGGAACTGGAAATGAGAGAATCAAACCACCCTGGAAATTTAGACTAAAGAAAGAAATACTAAAATTAAGAAAGGAGATTTCCACTTTAACGTCATTTCAGAGAAATCAATTGAGATCTGAAATAGCAAAAAGACTAGTACAAAATATAATAAGAAGAGAAAGAGTTAGACAAGGCAATAAATTAGTTCATGCGATCACTAGAAGAAAATTAAGTCTTGCAGCAAAAAGTAAAAGGTTAAGAAGATATGAACGAAACGAAAAACAAAAAGAACAAAATCGAATGTTTAAACAAGATCCAGGTAGATTGTACAGAAAACTGAGAAACGATGAAATCAAAGTCACAACCTCCAAGAAAAGAGGAGATTGAAAGATTTTGGAAAAACATCTATGAAAATGAAAGACAACATAACAATGAAGCGGATTGGAAGGAAGAAATAATAAATGATCCGCAAATAAATAATATTAATGAAATGGAATTTGGAGAAATAAGTCAGAAAGAAGTAAAGGAAGTCCTCCAGACTTCAAAGCCTTCACAAATCTCTTTTAATTCTTTCACCACTTCTTTCATCCCTTCACTCGACACATTTTCATCTTTGTAGGCATCCTTCATAAGTTGTAATATCCTATTCCAATGCCCATGTCCAAATTGAAGATGTAATTTCCATAGTTTTCTCTTCCTTCCCTCTGGGTTATTTGCATCCAGTTTTTAAAAACTTAATAAAACAATTTTCGGAGCTTTATTAAATCCCGGCGCGCAAAAAAATTTAAGCTTCGTAAAGTTGGTAAACCTGGGAAATGCATTTTAAGATTCTAAATTTACGAAACAGAAAAAGAGAGAAACTTTCTTTGAATTTTCAAATATAATTTAATTAATATTAACAAAAAAGTAAAAATAGTTATATATTTTAATCCTCACACTTAGGTTTGTAAAAATGAGTAAGCTTAGGCATTTTATTTCAGTCTAAATTTGATGCATTAAAAGTAAATTTTGTAGAGTGAACATATGCCCTTGATTTTTTTTTTTTTTTTTTTTTTTTTTTTTTTTTTCAAATAACGAATACCGTAGTGTGCGTCTCCCGTCGCCCCTTCATGCACGGCAGACCGCCCGCGGGCTTCCGGCAACACCTGTGCCCAAAATTAAAATTAATTCTTTTTTCTTTTTTTTCTACAAAAATGAAGGAAGGCAATCTTAGCGTAGGTAAATAATTCTGAGATAGGATTACCAACCATTCCGATACTAATTTTTTTTATTGCTCTGTGGTTTAATAAATATAGACCAAACATTTTCTTTTTTTGATCCTTTTATGAGCTTAATCTTGATATGTTTTTGTTGTTCACCTTGTCTATATTTTATTTCTAGATCTTGAAACACTCCAAAAATAACTTTTTTGTTTCCCATATCAACACTCATCTTCATCCTTTCCATGGTTTCTCTACCTATCAACCATGGTATATCTCCTCTAATTACTTCAGTTTTAATTAAAAATTTATAATTTCCTATTTGACATGGTATATCTATACTTTTAATGGTTTCATATTTACTTTCTCTAAACTAACTATTAACTTCCTTCTCTTTTTTCTTTTTTACTGTTGTTCGTCTCTCTATCTCTGTAGACCACTTAACTCTAAACATAGTCTGTGCAACCTGTGTCTAGAATCCTCTTACTTCAAGATACTTCATCATCTTCTTTATTATTTTCTCGTTCTTGCTTTCTCTTCTTCATTATTCTTACTTTCTTTTTTGATTTCACCTTCTCTAAATACTGTAAAGTTTCTTCCTTTATTGTTCCATTTCTTTGGGCATGCTTGTGCGTAATGATATTCCGATCCGCATATTACACACCTCGTTACTTTACCGAACCTCATAGGGTTTTTTCTTCCTTGTATTTCTTCCTCCTTTATTCATGCCACCATCTCTTCTGTTTGTTTTATTATTTCTTCAATGTTACTTTAGAAATATTTTTATTAGGGATGGGCCGGATAGTGAATTAGCCGGATACCGGATATCCGGCTGGAAGTTAAAACCGGATACCGGATATCCGGCAGTCTGTTATATATATATATATATATATATATATATATATATATATATATATATATATATATATATATATATATATATATATATATACACAGGGTGTCTCAATGAGTTATGTTACAGCGGTGTATCAACGTACGGATGCTTGGCATGAAAACGTAGAACATATAAGTCGCTTATTTAATTCATTCAGGTGTATGGATATATATTGTATATATATATATCTATATATATATATATATATATATATATATATATATATATATATATATATATATATATATATATGTATATATATATATATATATATATATATATATATATATATATATATATATATATATATATATATATATATATATAAATTACAGGTTGTCCTCAATAAAGGATCACAGCGTTGGAACTCTTTTAGGGATCTTCGAGTAGGCCATGTGTCAGAATATGTCTGATTATTTAATTCATTAAGGAGGATGGGAAATGTTACGTTGGTGTCTGCGCACGCGCAATATGAAACCGCATAAACATGCGAATGTCGAATGGGATGATATATTTTTTTATGGCTTCTGTGAAAAAAATGAGGAGGGCTCTTCCTCTCGACATTTTTGATACGGTTGTTCGTTTCCACGCAATGTACCCATAACTCGTCAATATTACCAACAATAGTTTTAAACGTGAATGTGAAAAGGTTGAAGAAAACAATAATATTCAAGATAGCTCATAATATCGATACATGTAATGTAATACCGTTGTTAATAGTATCATAAATTTAAACCTAAGGAATCTATCCACAGCATGTAAAGAAGGAGAAGAACGTCAGACGTTTCAACTTGTATTACAGCATTTCAAATGTTGTTCGAAGACGCTTCCATCCACGCGAATACATGCTTCAGCCCTCTGGCGCCAGGTTTCATTGCATGCCAATGACAGTGATGCCGGGTTGATTCCCCTACATGCGTTGGTTATTCGACGGCGAAGATCATCGGGCGAGGTTACTGGGTCATTAAACCCAGCGTACACGGTATGTTTGAGATACCCCCACAGAAAGTAGTCCAGTGGTGTTAAGTCGGGTGAACGCGCAGGCCATGGAAATGGACCAGATCTTCCGATCCATCTTCCTGGAAAGGTTCTGTCGAGGTAGGTCGTCACTATAGCTGCATTATGTGCTGGGCACCCATCATGTTGGTAATATATTCTTCGTTGTGTTCTTAAAGGTATATCACTCAGGAGGTCAACAAGGACGGTCTGCAGGAAATGGAGGTAACGCTGTCCTGTCAAATTTCCCTCGAAGAAGTAAGGCCCGATAATCCTACTATTGAGTATACCACACCAAACGTTGACTGAGTATGAGACCTGGTGATGGCTAGTGAATGTTATATGGGGGTTTGTTTCCGCCCAATGTCTGAAGTTCCACCTGTTATACATACCGTTATTGGTAAAGCGAGATTCATCAGTCCATAAGATATTTTCCAATAAGTCCGGTACATCCATTAGAAGGCAATCAATGACAGCCAGGAATCCCAGCCGCCCTTTTTGGTCTCCACGATGCAAACCATGCATAATGTATGGCCTATATGAATACATGTTGTATGCAACACGAATCCGTCGTATGGTTTCCTTCGATATTCCCAAGACCGAACTAGCCTGCCGTAATGAGGACGTTGGATTTTCATGGGTGTATAGCAGAACGTCCAGTTCGACGTCGAATGTACGGACACGACCCGTATGTGATGAGGGGGTTGAACTATCGACCCTGTACCTTGAAACCGTCTGTAAACTCTATGGAATGCCATGTGGCTTGGCGGTCGTCGATGTGGATAACGTTGTCCATATTCTGCAGCAGCTCTGCGAGCATTCCTGTTTTGCGTAATGTACACCTCCAACATGTCACGCTTTTCGTCCTGCGTATACTGGTCACGTGGCATGTTCCAAATGTATGGCTCTGACTAAACAAACCACTCTGAAGTTATACGTTTCACTACACTTTATTACGCATAATTTGTAGGTTATGACATAACCTCCATATGATAGCTGTTAGTTGGTTGTACACATTCACATGGCCGTATTTATTAGGCTACATATCAATGTAATCTAAAAGGGTATGCATTAGTATTTTAATTTAATTCATTGTTGTATCTATATTTTTAAATACTATTGATATACATATTGTATTTTAAACTAATTATTTCATATTATCAGTTTCGCTTTGGTAGGCACATGATGTCTACGGAGGACGTCTAGTTGTTTATGGGTACATTGCTTGGAAACGAACAACCGTATCAAATAATGTCGAGAGGAAGAGCCCACCTCATTTTTTATGTGCATTTCACAGAAGCCATAAAAATATATCATCCCATTCGACATTCGCATGTTTGTGCGCGGTTTTTGTATTGCGCGTGCGCAGACACCAACGTAACATATCCCATCTTCCTTAATGAATTAAATAATCGAACTTATATTCCTACACATTTTCATACTTAAACATCCCGTACGGTGATACACCGCTGTAACATAACTCGTGAGATACCTGTATATATATATATATATATATATATATATATATATATATATATAGTTATATATAGCAGTTAGCAGTAAGAAAGATGTTATAAGGTTATAGCAGCAGAAAGGTTGTTATATATATATATAGTATATATATATGTTCCCAGTAAATATATATATATATATAGATTTATATATAGGCCTTTATATATATATATATATATATATATATATATATATATAACGAGTGATATATATATAAGTATATATATATATATATATATATATATATATATATATATATATATATATATATATATATATATATATATATATATATATATCAGAGGTGGGCGTTCCGCAATTTAAGTCCGCAATTGCGGAATACCAAAATAAATTGCGTAATTGCGATTGCGATAATTTGAAAAATGTTGTGGAATTGCAGTTAGCGAAATGCTATATCATTCCGCAATTTAATTCCGCAATTAGAGGACTACCAAAAAAATTGTGGAATTTCAGTGGAATGCCAAAATTTATAGTCCACAAATTTTTACACGTTGGCCATCTTTGTACCTCTGGCAGCAACACCGAAAAATCGGTATTTTTTGCATTCGGTATTTTATTAAAGTTTTTGTAAATAAGTAATAATTAACAAAAACTGAAAGGCTTAAATGCATGAATAAAAGTTTGAAATCAACAATTTTTTATTCTTTTTCTTTTATACAAATTTTCTTAAGCTTAGGTTATAATGAATATAATTTATGAAACGTGTCGCCACCAAATTTCAGATAAAATGTATTGTACAGTAAACATAAATGATGAATAAAATAATATAACATTGGTACCCAACATCGAAAGTCTAAACAAGTACTATATACTATATATATATATATATATATATATATATATATATATATATATATATATATATATATATATATATATATATATATATATATATATATATATATATAAATATATATATAAATATATATATATAAAATAAAAAATATATATATATATATATATATATATATATATATATATATATATATATATATATATATATATATATATATATATATATATATTATATATAGATATATATAATTTTTCAAATTATTTTGAATATTTCCCCCAACGAGGAAGAACCTACTAGGGAAGTAATTATCCTTAGGGATGGGCCGGATAACTGATATCCGGCCGGATACCGGATAGTCAAAAACTTGGCCGGATACCGGATAGTTGCCGGATATCCGGCCCATCCCTAATTTTTATCAACATCGTTTTTATTACTTCGAAAGAAATTGCCTCTTTTCCACAACTGGCTAAAACCAATTGTTTCTTCTCTTCATCTATGCCCGTTCTCTCTAGAAGAAGATATCCTCTCATATCGTCTGTCATAGTCCCTCCTCCAGCTGTTTCGCATTCTTTATACATTCTTCCAAACCTTTCAACGAATGTCCGCATATCTTCTTCCCAATATTGAAAAATTCTTTCATTTAATTGAATTGATCCGTGACCTGTTTCTACCGTATCTTAACCCCAATTTATCTATTATCGACTCCTCTCCTCCCTTCTTCATAAGATCTTCATTTTTTATTTCCTTAATTGTTTCAAAAGCTTCTCCTCCTAGTCTTAATTTAATCTCTAATCCTGGGTATCTTACATATTCTTTTTCTATGAGTAACCATGTTTTTACTTTTTCCTTCCACTCCTAAATTCTCCCTTCTTCTCTATGAAACCTTGGCCGCCATCCTGTCCTCACTTTCCTGTAATTATAAAATAATATAATTTTAGTTTAGTACATTTAATCAAGGATTAAAGAAAACAGAAATAATGTCACACCATTTATTTCAAACAAGACAACCTCACAGTCAATGTGGAAAAAATGTTTGTAATTTTTATGATTGTGTGAAGTATTAAAAGCGACTGATTAAATTATAATTTTCTTCTTTCCTTAGGTCTTCTTTCATTTGTAATAGGTCTAATCATTTATTTATCTTTCAATATATTATTTATTATAATTTTACAAGTAGTTCTTTTCTGTTTATTTTCGATGAGGTTCCTTGGGGTGATTCCTTTGAAGGTGAACGAGATGTCAAGCAATTTCGGCCATGAACTCATCAAAGTCTAACATTCCTAATCCTCTTCTTCTTCAGTAGGTTTATTTGCTGAAAAGCCACCATCGTCACTATCAGTGCTGTTGCCAGGTTGATAAGGCGGCTTCCACTTCTGTGAGGTACCAGATGACTGGAAAATGGCATATGTTGTGCCTATTTATAAGAAAGGTAGTAAGGAAGATTTGGGAAATTATAGGCCAGTTAGCTTAACATCTCTGGTTGTAAAGGTTCTGGAAAAGTTACTGAAAGGTCATTTAGAGAAATATTTAGAAGATAACAAGGTATTGTATGACTCCCAGCACGGTTTTAGAAAGGGTATGTCATGTCAGACAAACCTTTTAGAATTTATGGAATACATTACTGACTGCATCGACCGAGGAGATCCAGTTGATATTGTATATTTAGACTTTAGTAAAAAAGCTTTTGATAAGGTTCCCCACATAAGGCTGAGGAAAAAGTTATTGCAATGTGGTATAGGTGGAGTGGTGCATGGTTGGATTAAAGAGTGGTTGCGAAATAGAAAACAGTGTGTACAACTAAATGGCAATAAATCATCATGGGAAATAGTGAAGAGTGGTGTCCCACAGGGTTCAGTGCTGGGGCCACTATTGTTCCTCATATATATAAATGATTTAGACCAGGGACTTAAATGCAAGGTTTCTAAGTTTGCAGATGATACTAAAGTGGCTACCTCAGTTAGGAATAGTGAAGGATGCATAAAGATTCAAAATGATCTTGATAAACTTCTTGGGTGGGCAGATAAGTGGCAAATGAATTTTAATAGTAAAAAGTGTAAGGTTCTTCACATAGGTTACTCAAATAAAAGTTTTAACTACGATATGAATGGGGATTGGCTTGAGTCTGTGGACCAAGAAAACAGTTATTTAAAGAAAGACTTAGAATTCAAGAAGAATTAAAGCTGGAGTTGAAAATAAAAGCTAATAAGAGTGCTGGCATAACGTACCAGTTGAAACAGTATAAGAGTATGGAAGATAGCAACCGTATAATAGCTACATAAGAATAGTAATAGAGTGATGAAAATAAGTTTAAATTCTTTATTTTAAAGAAGACTAGATATACAGAGAGATGCCCGTGTAGAGAAACAAGATGATTTCGGTTTGAGGTAAGAGCCAGAGAGGTTTGGAAATGAAATAGGAATGTTTCTATATGCTGATCTCTCAGAGGGACATGATAAGTCCCATAAGATTACATCTATTGATGGTCATTAGAGACCACAATTTAATAGAACACATTAGTAACTAAAGGTTAAGAAGAAAATTAAGAAGAAAACAGCTGTAATTGTAAAGGTAGGGTTGGCAATTTGAATAGTCCTGCAGAGAGTTGTATGTGACTGACTGCAACATAGAGAAAAATGTTTGGGATTCTGCTTTATGATAATGGTAATCATACACAGCATTGATCAGCTTCAAATTGATGGTTTGGGTTATAGTAGTTATTAATGTTAGATGTTATATGTGTGACCATAACTAGTTGTGAATGTAAGGGGATGCATTTAATCAGGTAGGCTAATCATAAGTTAGTTCCTGACTAAGCCAAATTGGTGGATTTGTAGTAACAACAAATTGACAAGCCCTAGGGTGCTTTGTGGATTTGCATGAGCATGTTTGGGTAGTGGGTTGACTGGGACAGTCTCGATAGCCCCATGTGCCTCTTACTGTCTCTATATTTCTTATGTTTTAAAAATCTTTTTTTTTTTTTTTTTTATAAGCGAGCAAGCTCCTCGGTTATGCTATTTAAATGCATTTTAGAAGTGGTTCACCATCGGAGATGCCATTCTTGTGGGGTTTCAGCTAGCTTAAGGAATTCCTTATTAGAACCTTTTATATATCGAAACTAGATTTGTTATTGAATCTAAAAGTTTCTTATAACTCTTCACCCAAAAAGTAAGAAGTATCGGCCATATTAACCAATATCGATACCAGAAAAAATGGCCGCTACCGATACTATCGGTACTTCCCTAATATAGATTGTGTGTGCGTGTTTGTGTGCTTGCGTACATGAGTGAATTTTGTTGTGAATCTAATATAAATTAAGAGAATAAATGTTGAGACCTCTTTTTGTTCTATGTTCTTAAACTCATATATTTTTTTTAAGGTTTGTGAAATTTTCGGATGTTCTTTTACATTCATGTAATTTTATTTTTATTTCGAACAGATCCTCATTAGCGATGCTGGTCAAGGAGAAAAAGATTCCAAAGTTAAAAGGACTTTCAAAAGATTACCTCAAACGTCGAAAATGTGTGAAAAAAGGATTAACAAAAAGAATTGTGAAAACCTCTGTTGCAAATATTGTAATTTAAATTTTAAAAGTAATGAAGAGTTGAAAAGTCATCTGAATTTGCATAAAAGAAAGTTTAAATGTGCCCATTGTAATTATGAAAGCAATAGTAAACAACACTTAAGCTCTCATCTGCTAACTCACAGCAATATTAAACGGAGAACTGTCTGCGTTGTCGACGCGGGGGGGCCCAGGGAGACACGGTGAGGCGGAATATATACCGCCCCAGATGTGTCTTCCTGCGAAAAGGCAGTAGACATGAAGCCACAATATGTGGTGGATATTACTGGAAACTATCCATGGCAGGAAAAAATAAAAATATTAAGTGCCAGGAACTCGGAAGACCTGGTGCCGGCCCTACCCCATTTTTAGAGGGAGATGAGGGGGGACGGAGCTCTGATGAGCAAATCAAATTATCCCTCCCCGGAAATAGAAAAAATACACCAGTAAGGTGTGGGATTTTAACACCTAATACCCCACTTCCACCTGATGAATCGTCAGAGAGGCCTAAGACTTCTCCCGACTCATCAAAACAACCAAAAATCCAAAAAAAAAGATGCAACCCCTACAACCGTAGAGGTGGTGATAGATTGGAATATACGGTGGAAGAAAAAAAAGAGATATTCTGGTGCGTAACATACGGAAGACACAAGATGTTCCCAAAAAAGGAACAACTAAACGAACGAGAAATATGTTGGAACAACGAGGTGAAATAGATAAAATCAAACTGGAAAGAATACCGGATGCGAGATTTGCCAGTATTGCAACCAATATAAATAATAAAAAGACCCCGATAACACACGAACAGATAAAACAAATCGAGGAGGAAGTAGATCAATACGTGGGGAAGATGAACAAAGTGGAGGGAGAAGGTGAATGGGAATGGACAAAGGAAAAGAACGAATACTTAATGGAAAGCTACTACATAGGTATGTTAATACCCGAAAAGGAAGGTAAAACGGACTTCTGGAAATATGTTGTGGATAATGAAATAATTGGTGCAAATGATGTAATGGAATATGAGTTTAATAAGAAATATACGGGGGTAGAAAGAAGGAAACTGATCGCCCAAAAACAGGCCATCATCAACTTTAATAAAGAAAGGAATCAAGGAGCAATAAAAAAAAGAAAAGCTACGTTACCTACAAATGAAGACCTGAAGGAAATAGAACGTAGAGCAAAGGAGAGAATTAAGAATGAAATTCAGATTACACCAGAAATGATCGGAGATATTAAACAGAAAAGTAAAGAGACACTATATCAAGGGAATAGAATAAAAACTGGAAAAAATACAGAAAAAAGTTTAGAAGAACAAAATAAAATGACAGATAATGAAGACTTAATAGATGGGGAGTTGGATGAGACAGAAATAGTAGGAGAAGAAATATCAGAGGCTGCTGAAATCTTAAACAAAGAAATAATGAACAGAACAGATAGTGAAAGTAATAATGATTCAGATACAGGAAGCCACTATGAAGAAACAGAGGAACAAGGTGATGAAGAGATTATTGAAAATGATAGAAATGAAAACGGAGATAGAATGCAGGAGGAAGAAGAGATGATAAACAAAATAGCACACTATAGAGATGAAGATATTTATACCAACATGGAAGATAGAAAAGGAATAAATAAAATAGATAATTGGATGAAAATAAATAAATATGCCGGGATAGCAAACAGGGTATTACCAAGATTACTACCTGAGAGATGCGATATCTCAGAAGTGAACAGGTTATATTATGCAACAGCAAGAGCAATAACAGATTTGATGGGAGGGAAAATATTTGAGAAAAATAGATCAAATGGAAGAAAGAAGGAACAAAAACCGTCATGGGAAATTAGATTAGAGAGAGACATAGCGAGACTTAGAAAAGAAATATCACTGATAAAAGAATACGAAGAAGGAAACATCACATTAGAAAGTAAAATCAGACAGGCAGAAAATATGATAAGAAGAAGCAGGGGCAGAAATCGAGTAACACACGCAATCAGCAGCAGAAAGCTAGAATTAGCAGCAAAAGCAAAAAGATTAAGCTCATACAAGAAAGAAGAACAAAGAAAAAGACAAAACAAAATGTACCAGACAGATAAAGGAAAGTTCTATAGAGAGTTGAGAGGTGAAAATATAAAAGTTGATAAACCACCTGAAAGAGACAGACTTGATGCATTTTGGAGGAGTATATATGAAGACCAACGAACACATAATGAAGAGGCGGAATGGTTAGAAACAACAAGAAGGAATCCCCAAATAGAAGAAATTAATGAGATGGAATTTGAACCACTAACCGAAAGGGAAGTGATGGAAAAGATACGACGTACCAGTAACTGGAAAACACCTGGACCAGACATGGTGCAAAATATATGGCTAAAAAAAATTACAGTACTAAGAGAACCTTTAACAAAGTGCTTCAACAGAATTCTGAACGGAACAGCTGAAATACCTGAGTGGATGACCAAAGGAGAAACAGTCCTTATCCCTAAAACAGGGGAAACACAAAACCCAGGGAAATATAGACCAATTACTTGTCTACCAACTATATACAAAATATTAACAGCAATTATTACAGAAAGAATATACAAACATACAATAGAAAATAATATAATAGCAGAAGAACAAAAAGGATGCAGTAAGGGAAGTCACGGGACAAAAGATCAATTGTTAATAAATAAAATGATCCTAGAAGACAGCAGGCAAAGACAGAAGAACTTAAGCATGACTTGGATTGATTATAAAAAAGCATATGATAGTGTGCCGCACTCATGGATCAAAGAGGTATTAAAAATCTATAAAATCAATAATAAGATAAGAGACTTTATGGAAAAAGTGATGCAAATATGGAAGATCAATATTAAACTACATCACGAAAATGGTACGATACAAATAAATAATGTAAAAATAAGGAGAGGAATATTCCAAGGGGATTCCTTATCCCCATTGTTGTTTGTACTATCGTTGAACCCACTGAGTTCATTGATAAATAACTTGCATAATGGATATAGAATAGGATCAAGAAATGAAAAGAAAGGGAAAAACATCTCGCATTTATTTTACATGGATGACATCAAACTATACTCCCCAAACAAACAACAAACAATTGAACAGATAGAGGTAGTTAAGAAGTTTTCAAGTGATATACAAATGGAGTTCGGACTAGATAAATGTGCGTTCCTGGAATTGAAGAAAGGAAAAAGAATTGACAGTGGAAATATCAGAATAAACGACGAAATTATTAGACAACTAGAACAGGAAGACACCTATAAGTATCTCGGGATAGAAGAAAATGAAAAAATAGAACATAAGAAAATGAAGGAAAAGCTGAAGAAGGAATATGAGAAGAGACTGAAACTAATATTAAAATCTGAATTAAAATGCAAATTTAAGGTCGAAGCAGTAAGAACATTGGCAGTACCAGTGCTATCGTATGGGTTTGGAATAATTGATTGGTTCCAAGAAGATTTAAACAAACTAGATATTAAGACGAGAAAAATGCTCCACGCCCATAAATTGATATATAAGAACCAATGCCTGGCAAGAATGTATGTCCCCAGGGATCAAGGTGGAATGGGACTCCAGGAAATAGATGCAGTATATAGAGAGGAAGTGATCGGATTAACGACGTATATCGAAGAAAGTGATAGTAAATTCATCAGATGGGTGAAGGAGCACGAAACAGGGAAAGCGATGAGAACATCTTTAACAGCCAAAAAAAGAGATTACCTACGGAAGTATGATATCCCTAACGACGATCCAACAACAGAAGGAATGACAAAAAAGGAAAAGATGAAACACCTAAGAAATGAGCACAGAAAAGCAAGAAGAAAAAAACATGAAAATAATTGGAAGGAGCATGCATTTGCAAAGGAATACAAAAATATCATAGAACAGGTGTATATAGATAAAGAAAAATCGATAGAAGCAGTATGCAGGGGTAATCTAAGAAAAGAAGATGAAAGAACAATTGTAGGGGCACAGGACTTAGCATTACGAACCAATTGGTTCAAGAGAGAGATAGAGAAAGAGAACATATCCAACAAATGCCGAATGTGTAAAGTATCTCCGGAAACAGTTAGCCATATATTATCAAGCTGTGACACACTTCTCCAACGCAAGACATACACCGAAAGACATAATACAATATGCAAATTAATCCATTTTAGAATTTGTGAAAAATACAAAATACCAATAGAAGCATCCAAATACTGGGAACACAACCCAAACGCAATAGAAGAAAATAACCACGCGCTAATACTATACGACTATAGCATTCCCACAGATGTACCTATAAGACATAACAAACCGGATATTGTTGTAAAAGATAAAAGAGAAAGAAAGGCATACATTATAGAGATAGGAATTCCATGGGACGGCAGAGTATCAGCATATGAAACTGAAAAGGAAGTTAAGTACCAAACTCTGAAATACTCATTACAAGGAATGTGGAATGACATTGATAGAGCAGAGGTTATCCCTGTGGTAAAAGTATGGGAGTGATAAAAAAAAGCTTAAATCAATATATTGAAAGACTACCGGTGGAAGTAACAACGTTGGAGATGAGCTCCATTATAATACGACAGAGCGCCAGAATACTGAGAATGGTTCTTGGTTGTTAAAGAACCTGCCGGGACAACCATATGCGCCGAGGTTCGGGCCTGCGCATTAAGTGGTAACCCTTAAGAAAGGTGAAATAAAAAAAAAAAAAAAAATATTAAATTATTTAAATGTTCTGAGTGTGGCTATGAGTGTAATCATAGAGGAAGCTTAAAAAGACACATGCTTACGCATCAAAATATTGTTGTTTACCTTGTCGTTGGTGGGGGGGCTCTCTGGGACACTGTTGGGCAGGGTATACTGCCCTGCCCTGCAGTGTCCTAGAGCGAAGAAACAACTAACATCTAGTTGAAAAACCAGACCCTACATTAGGTGGGCTGTCAGGTGGGTGGAATGCTTGCCACAGTTCACTGTATCCATCAATATCGAAAGATTTCGCACACCTCGAATATTTCGAGAGAAATTGAATATAATGGTCTATGAAACCAGCAGCTCCGGTTCTTCGTGATGTGGTGGCATTTCCGTTTTCCAGAGGCGGATGCTTCTCACCCTTCCCTAGGTTTTCGGATGTGCCTCTTCCGCGCATCTGCCTCTCCCCGAAATCCTTCTCTTTCGTCTCTCAGTGCTAGTCCCCCGAGCAATGAAAGTTCGATTCCCCGTACGTCAAACTGATTCGCTTACGCTGTTGGGCTGGTTTAAAACAGGACTAGTTCCGACGGGTCGGTGTCTCGGGCGAGGAATCTGAACAGCTCGGGGTGACCGGGTACTCTCGAACGGAATGAGAATTCGGGTGACGCGTGCATGGATGGCGAGTTGTCCCTGCCTTGGAGGGAATCCATGTGGACTCCGCGGAAGATATGGGGTGCCATTCTACGCACTTCAGGCACATGTTCAGGGGTGCTGGGGGTCAACAAAATCCCTCATCCTTAGGTCTGAGGTTTGGACCCGGATGAGGGATAAATACCTCCCTTTGAGGAGTGGAAAGGAAAAAAAAAAAAAAAAAATAAATTATTTATATGTTCGGAGTGTGATTATGGATGTAATCAGAAAGGTCACTTGAAAAGACACGAGCTTACGCATCAAAATATAAAATTATTTAAATGTTCTGAGTGTGATTATGAATGTAATCAGAAAGGTCACTTAAAAACACATGCTTACGCATCAAAATTATAGATCTAAACAACCGGGTACTCACGAACGGAATGAGAATTCGGGTGACGCGTGCATGGGAGATGTTCCTGCCTTGGAGGGAATCCATGTGGACTCCGCGGAAGATGTGGGGTGCCATTGCGCACTTCAGGCACATGTTCAGGGGTGCTGGGGGTCAACAAAATCCCTCATCCTTAGGTCTGAGGTTTGGACCCGGATGAGGGATAAATACCTCCCTTAGAGGAGTGGAAGAAAAAAAATTAAAATTATTTAAATGTTCTGAGTGTGACTATGAGAGTAATCAGAAAGGAAGCTTAAGATTGCACATGCTTAAACATGAAAATATAAATATAATTTTGTCTAGAATGTACACGGAACGTAGAGAAGGAGGCATGGGGTTGGTGGAGATAGACTACATATACAAAAGAGAAATAATAGGGTTGGGCCAATACCTGGAAAGCGCAGAAAACAAGTTCCTCCAGTGGGTGTATCAACATGAAAGAGGCAAGCCAACAACAACTTCACTAATTAAAAAGAAAACGGACTACATGAATGCGAACAACATTAGAGTGGAACAAGGTCAAAGGTGGGAAGAAAAAACGCAAAAGGAAAAGACAAAAATATTAAAAGACAAATTCGAAGCAGAGAGGAAGAAGAAACATATAAACCAGTGGAGACAACAAGCAATGGCAAAAGAATACAAGAAAATCATTGATGAAAGTTATATAGATAAGGAAAAGTCAG
>JABUQX010064510.1:30000-35000 GCA_015478945.1 Trachelipus rathkii | reverse complement strand
TATTATAGTATATTATATATATATATATATAGTTATATATATATATATATACTATATATAACTATATTATATATATATTATATATATATATTAGATTATTATTATATAATTACATATATATACCACATATAGATATATATATCAGTATATAGATATATATATATTTATATATATATTATATTATAGTATATATATATATATAATATATATATATATATATTAATATATATATATATTATATATATATTATTATATATATATAGTATATATAGTATATATATATATTTGTTCCTTGGGAACCTAGTCTTAATAATAAACAGGAGAGACAAAATTGGAGAAGCATTCTTTATTTCAAATCCGGACGATTTCGGGTATTACTCGAACCATCTTCAGCAAAATATTTCACTCTAGAAATAATTTAAATTCACAATTAAAATTAAAAAATGAAAAATTATATATAATAATATTAATATTATACACCATAAATAAAGTTACATTAAAAAATGGGAAGCAAAGCACATAGATGGAAAATTAAAACAAAATCACAATTTTAATAAAATGGAAAAAGCTTAAACAACCGCACCTGAAGCAGAAATTGAGTAAATTTGTGTAGCTATAAATTACGACATATTTTAATATTGAAAATTCAGAATGCATAGTATATCATAGTTAGGTTTGGTTTAAAACAGAATATTATGTTGAAACAGTCATGTTTGTTACTAGTGTTAATGTAAGTTAATAAACGAATAATAATAATAATGAATAATTAATAATAATAATAATGGAATAATAATAATAATAATAATAATAATATAATAATAATAATAATTAATATAATTAATAAGATAATAAATAATTAATAATTAATAGTAATAATAATAAAAAATAATAAATAATTAGAAATTAAAAAAAATAAGACAAACAATAAAATGAACAATAAAGTTAAACATTGAAAAAAATAATAATAATAAATAATAATATAATAATAATAATAATAATAATAATAATAATAATAATAATAATAATAATAATAATTTAATAATAATAATAATAATAATATAATAATAATAAGAATAATAATAATAATAATAATAAGAATATAATAATAATTAATAATAATTAAATAATTAATAAGACTTATGGTACAATGATATGAAAATTAACAAGTATTGAATACTGAATGTCGAGTAACAATATGTAATGTAAAAAAAAGCGGAAGAGGATTGGTCTTTATTTTAATTCTTGGTTTCAATAATAAACGTATATAAACTTTCTAAGATCTTTTTCTACAAGAGAGTCACCTGTTGATGGCCAGGACTTTCGATCTGGTCTCGTAAGATTGAATGATGGCCACTTTCCAAGCTTATGAGATCGCTATAGATGAAAATTTCTCGCGAGTACGAAACTTTCGTTCACTCAGTGAAATCGTACGAAATGCTTTGAAACCATCAAATGAAGTTGTAGACCTGTTTGGCCTACGTAACGGACATTGCAATCCGTACACGTATACATGTAAACTATAGAGGATCTCAATCTGTGAGGAATAATGTCTTTAAGCCTGAAAAAGTTGGAAATTTTCATACTATTAGTAGGGATGAAGATAAATTCAGTTGATGGAAATGTTCGGTGCAACGTGGGGCTTAATAGATTTGTCAGCTTCGCAGTATAGTGGCCAATAAATGGAATTTTTAAATAAACTCTTTGTTTGGGGACATCGATGAAAGGCTGTCTCGGACGAAATTTATTTTCAAGAAATCTATATACTATTTTAGAAAATATATTAGAAGGGAATAAATTAAAATTAGCAAAATTACTTAAATATTCAATTTCTTCATGGAATTTTTCCCATGAGGTGCAAAGTTTGAATGCTCTGAAAAGCCTGCACTGTAGTGCAGATAATTTGTATTTCGTTGGGAGGAAACTAAAGAAATTCATGCCTAGTAATGTGGTAGAGGGTTTTCTATATACTGAAGTAGAAAAGGAACTATTATTATGCTTAATTAAAACGTCTAGAAATGGTAGTACATTATTTGATTCTCCTTCCATAGTGAAAACAATATTTGGATGTTTAGTGTTGAGATAGTTTAAAAACAATGAGGCTTGACTATGAGTTTCAAAAACTAAAAAACAGTCATCTACATACCTTTTATATGTTATTGGTTTATATTCAGTTGGGCATTCGTTTAACCATGTTTGTTCATGGAAACTTAGAAATGAATTAGCGAAAGCCGGGCCCAATGGTGAACCCATCGCCATTCCGTCTGTTTGACAGTAAAGCTCATTATTAAATAGAAATATTGTGTCTTCAGTAGCCAGATCAAGGAGTTTTGAAAACTGTGATCTATTTAAACCATTGATCATGTGATCTGTCGATGAAAACAAACCGTCAACAATAATTCT
This sequence comes from Trachelipus rathkii, assembly GCA_015478945.1. Taxonomy (NCBI): domain Eukaryota; kingdom Metazoa; phylum Arthropoda; class Malacostraca; order Isopoda; family Trachelipodidae; genus Trachelipus; species Trachelipus rathkii. The sequence continues at coordinate 32,600 of JABUQX010064510.1, read as the reverse complement.
GCAAGTTTCTTTAACAGGGACATTGGTGAATAGGGACTGTACATCGAAACTAGCCATATAGCAATCATTAATGGAGAGTGAAGTGACGAAATCTGAAAAGTCAAATGAGTTTTTTATGCTGTATTGGTTAACTGTAATAGGTTCTATGAATGGTAGTAAATACTTTCAAACGTAAACTGATAGATAAACTCGATAAAGAGACTTCATCATGTAATTCACAGCTTCGTCTATCTCTGTCCTTTATTGATTATAAGTATATTATTTATTTTATAACTAAACGTGTAGAACAGTTTAAATTAACTACTAGCCGTAGACAAAATGATAAATTGAACAAACTTGGTTTGCGTAGCAATTTGGAAGTAAATAGTGACTCAATAGTGTGTAATTTTAGTAAGAAAAATCTTTCTAACGCAGAGAAGAGAGTTTTATCTTTAGGATTAAATTTTAACTTGCCAGTTTTTAAACTTAATTTCTGTCAGTATTTCTTAGCTTTTGAAAGGTCTGTTTACCAACTTAAAAACTTGCATAATGTGAATAAGTTTCAGGAATGTATCGATGAAATACGATTTTGGACTAAAAAGTTTTTTTTATAACTTTAATGGTAGAAAGATATTTTCACCTGTTTTTTTCTTTCAATGATTTTAAAATACTCCAGAATCTTAGAAGGGATGAGTCAATTGTTGTCTGTAGACCCGATAAGGGGAAAGGAGTCGTTATTGTTGATAAAACCTCATATATTGAAAAAATACAACAAATATTGTCAGATTCTTCCAAATTCCGTCGTCTGACTGGTGACGTTTTCAAACACATTTTACGAATAGAAGACAAAATTAATAACTTCCTCAGATCTCTCAAAAAGCAAGGTGTGTCTAGTTTGCAGAATTCTCTTTTTGTTTCAGGCTCTACCCCAAGCTTACTATATGGGTTACCGAAAACCTATAAACCTGGCCTTCCTTTTAGACCTATCCTTTCAGCTATTAATTCTCCTACGTACAAACTTTCAAAATATTTACTACCATTCATAGAACCTATTACAGTTAACCAATACAGCATAAAAAACTCATTTGACTTTTCAGATTTCGTCACTTCACTCTCCATTAATGATTGCTATATGGCTAGTTTCGATGTACAGTCCCTATTCACCAATGTCCCTGTTAAAGAAACTTGCAGAATTATTGTTGACGGTTTGTTTTCATCGACAGATCACATGATCAATGGTTTAAATAGATCACAGTTTTCAAAACTCCTTGATCTGGCTACTGACGACACAATATTTTTATTTAATAATGAACTTTACTGTCAAACAGACGGAATGGCGATGGGTTCACCATTGGGCCCGGCTTTCGCTAATTCATTTCTAAGTTTCCATGAACAAACATGGTTAAACGAATGCCCAACTGAATATAAACCAATAACATATAAAAGGTATGTAGATGACTGTTTTTTAGTTTTTGAAACTCATAGTCAAGCTTCATTGTTTTTAAACTATCTCAACACTAAACATCCAAATATTGTTTTCACTATGGAAGGAGAATCAAATAATGTACTACCATTTCTAGACGTTTTAATTAAGCATAATAATAGTTCCTTTTCTACTTCAGTATATAGAAAACCCTCTACCACATTATTAGGCATGAATTTCTTTAGTTTCCTCCCAACGAAATACAAATTATCTGCACTACAGTGCAGGCTTTTCAGAGCATTCAAACTTTGCACCTCATGGGAAAAATTCCATGAAGAAATTGAATATTTAAGTAATTTTGCTAATTTTAATTTATTCCCTTCTAATATATTTTCTAAAATAGTATATAGATTTCTTGAAAATAAATTTCGTCCGAGACAGCCTTTCATCGATGTCCCCAAACAAAGAGTTTATTTAAAAATTCCATTTATTGGCCACTATACTGCGAAGCTGACAAATCTATTAAGCCCCACGTTGCACCGAACATTTCCATCAACTGAATTTATCTTTATCCCTACTAATAGTATGAAAATTTCCAACTTTTTCAGGCTTAAAGACATTATTCCTCACAGATTGAGATCCTCTATAGTTTACATGTATACGTGTACGGATTGCAATGTCCGTTACGTAGGCCAAACAGGTCTACAACTTCATTTGAGGGTTTCAAAGCATTTGGGTTTGTCATACAGAACTAATTTACCATTGACCACGCCAGAACATTCATCTATACGATCTCATAGCTTGGAAAGTGGCCACTCAATCTCACGAGACAGTTTCGAAATCCTGGCCTCAGCAGGTGACTCTCTTGATAGAAAGATCTTAGAAAGTTTATATATTTATCATTTGAAACCAGAATTAAATAAAGACCAATCCTCTATCCAGCTTTTTTTACATTAATATTGTTACCATCATTATATTCAATACTTGTTAATTTTCATCATTGTAACCATAAAATTTTATTATTATTATTATTATTATTATTATTATTATTATTATTATTATTATTATTATTATTATTATTATTATTATTATTATTATTATTATTATTATTATTATTATTTATTATTATTATTATTATTTTTCAATGTTTAATTTTATTTTATTTTATTGTTGTCATTATTTGTTATTTATTATTATT
>JABUQX010064508.1:27500-45113 GCA_015478945.1 Trachelipus rathkii | reverse complement strand
AAAATTGTATAGATAAGCTAATTGGTTTAGGGGGCCATATAGGAAATTATGGTTTTTCTTTTTGAGCCCACTACACGCTTATGTTTTTGGTGCAAGTGCTTCTATTTTATGCGCGGGGACCCTCCTTGAGCTAAATTTTTTTACCAAAGGAAAAGACTGGTAACTTACGTATATTTTTGAGTGTCATCCATGAACACTCCTTTATATTAGATTACATGAAATGTATAAAGTGGATGAATCGCTATTTACTAAACGTAAATATCATAAAGGTAGATATAATTGGAAATATTTTAATATGGGGGGGGTTTTTTATTTATTTTTATGAGCCCTAACACATATGTCAGCTTATTTGTGATAATGGGAGAAGGTGAGGGCCATGGATAAGGGGGAAGTTTTTTTTTTTAATTTATTTATTTATAGGGTTAATGTTATATATTTATTTTTTTATTATTTATTATTTTATGTTTAAAAAATAGCATGAATATACACATAAATACGAGCTCGCACTACGGGATACAACAAATATATATTATTTTCGCCCTCACATCAATATTAATGATATAAAGGGGAACAAATAAATATAAATAATATTATAACATAAAATTAATATAATATACATAATATATAATAAAATATATTTATTATTTACAAAATCTACCTTATTTTTAGTAGTGAGGTAATTATATATCAAGATAAGTATCATACTATCCACCATAAAATTAATAAATTTACTTAGCATCTTTCCATTACCTACAAAATGTATAGATTAGAACTTAGTTGTCTTGGGGTATATAATTAATAAGACAAAAGGAGGGTGAGCCCATATATAAAACAATAATAATAGGAAATAAAAATAAAAAATAAATATATATAAAAATAGTATATAAGAAAAAGGCCTCATTAGGCCCCATATTTCCTACCTTATTAGTAAGTTGACTCCATATGATTTTCTTCCCACAAAATCTTACCAGTCAAAGCTAATTCTCCTACATTGGAGCTTTATATTTTATATATAAATATTTTTTGGGGGTGGAAAAATTTTTTGTTATTTATTTTAGCCCAATTTCTATAATAAAGTAGTAAAAATATAAATACACACACAAGGATATTTTTTATAAACATTACTCATATACCATTGCCTACCTTTTTTGAGCTAGTTGATTTATTTTGTTGCCTTTCATGAAATGGCAAGCAATTTGCTCATCTTACCTTCCCATTGGGCAATCATTTTATATTAGGAAGATGAAACACAAAGAGTGTGGGATTCTCTAACATGGAGGAGGGAAAAAATTGACACGTACAGCTGGGATTGTAAGGTAGGAGCTGATTTACACTGAAATCCAGTAGAGCAATAATATATCAACTATAGAACGCTGCCTGTGGACGGATTTATCTTCGCGAATTCTCAATGCGCGCGCAGAGTTATAACTTTTTTATCGTAGAAAGGTTTCGGTGTGTATGACAAAACCAGTTGGTATTTTTTATCTTTTAAAGCATTTAACCATAAGTATCTAGAGTATACATAACAACAGCCCGGCTAAGTTTGTTAACCCGTTTTTTTTTTTATCCTTTATTAAGGAAAGGTGGATTATATTAGGGTAACTCCAAATAGGTTGATACGTATACATATTATAACATAGAATTTGTGGGTATTTCTATAGCAGAATACACGTGAGGCCTAGGATGGAATATTATCGGGTGTAATAGAACGATCCTTGTACGCCGGAAGTCTTTTCCTGCTGGATAGATTTTTTCTTATATATTACAAGTTTAATATTCGGTCGTTTTTTTTCTTTGTTATAAGGAATGAAGATAGTGCCTTTGGGATGGTGTTTCTCCATGTTCCATTGTCAGTGAAAATAACTCGCGCCGAAGTATGTGGGGTTTTTATGTTTTGTCCTCACTTATGCTATGTTTTTTCCTGAGGGGTGGTGAGTTCACTCTATCTTTTTCCAAGAATATTTATCACTCTAAATTTCATATGAATCATTAATATTATTTATTTTTTATATTTATTTATTATATTGTAGGTGACCTAAGTATATATAATTTGGGGGGGTTATGGGTATAATAAATATTTTTATTAAGTTTATTTTATTATCTAGTATATTTATGGGGATAACATAAAGTACTATTAGATAAGGTTAGCCCCCTATTTATTATTTGGGGGGGTTATTTGGGGGTATTTATTATTTGGCCCCTTAATGGATGTAAGCATAGTTTTTTATACATGTAAATATTTTAGTGTAAACGCTCAATAAAGGAAGATTTCATATTTTGGCCTTTTAGGGAGGATAATAATAATATTAATATACTATAAAGATCTCGCTTCTAGAAGGAAAATATCACGAAATTAGAGGCAACCCCCCACTTCTCCTCACAGAGCTCATTCTTACTTCTGACATTCTACATGATGTTTGTTCTTGGTTGCGGTAGGTGGGCGTCGTTTATATACTATAATTTTAATAAATATAGAGTTCGATATTAACGATATAATTTTTTTTTATAATAAATTGATTATTTTTTATTAATTATATCCACTTAATAATTTTTGTTATTAAATTATCCTAATATATATATAATAAACTTTAATTTATGGTTTAAAATATATACATGTTTATTTTTTGAAAAAATGTCTAAAATAAATGTTTTATAAAATACTAAAAAAATTATTTACAAATGGAATAAAAATTTATTTTATTATCAGAGCTATAAATAAAATAGGAAAAATTTTATTAAATAAATTTAATATAAATAACCCAATTTCTAAGGTAAATAAATAAGTATAGTTTATATAATATTATTTATTATGTGTTTTAATTTTTCTGATTTTTATATATATTTATTAGACTTTAGAGAAAATTTTATAATAAACAGATTTACCGTAGTATTTTGTTTATTTATTTGATAATATATGCCTATTGGTACAAAAATCCGATAATTATTATATTAATCCTTATTTAATAATATAATAAAAATAAATATGTATTAATTGTTAGCACTTTGTTTTTATGACTTTCTTTTTTTAACATATACACAATTAGTTTAATATACCCAGTTACATGCAATGAATTATATATCAATTTATGATTGTATATTTTTTAATTTATGTGTAGCAACATCAATAATTTTTTAGAAATTATTTAAATTAGATAATTAAGGAGTTTTTTATAAATTATTAATAAAATAAAATTTTCCTTTAATGATAGTTTTGTTAATTTAGGACATTGTTTAAAACATCTAAATAATAAAATAACATTATTGTATATTCATAAAAATTATACGCAAGTGCACACTAATTCCTTTATTATAGGTGTGGCAAGGAGTGATTAGTCCGGCCTAAATTTACATTTTACGTCTATGCCTAAAAAATATTCATGCTTTTTTGCTAGTCGTCATGAACTAGGTAAACCTTAGTCTTTTTAAAATTATTTTTATTTTAAAATAAATATATTTAAGCACAAATTGTATTATATATTTTAAATATTATAATATATATATATATTATATATAATATTAATATTATTTAAATATATTAATACTATATACTGTCTTTATATTTTTTTATTATATAGTTTTTATATATATATATATATAATATATATTTTATTAAATTAACATTAATATAATATTAAATAATTCAATTATGTAACAGCTAGTTATATAAATATATATTAAATAATATTTATAATATATTTATAATATATTTATATTATCATATATATATAATTATATATTACTTTTACATAAATTTATAAAATTATATATTATTATTATAAATAATTTATTAAGATATTTATATTCATATATATAAAAAATATCAATATTATAAAATAATTATATATTTTATTATATTAATTATATTTTTAAATATTTATAAACTGTATATATATTATATATAATTATATTTAATTATTATATTAATATATATAATTATATTAATTATAAAATAATATATAGGTAATATATATTTATTTGTTAGGAATTGTTTTAATTAATGTTTTAAATCTATAATTTATAATAAAATTAACTAAATATTAATATAATATGAAATATATAATTAAAAAAATACTAGTTTTAATCATTAATATTATATTATCATAATATTATAATAATATTTAATATAATTAATATTATCAAATATTAATATATTTAATAAATTATTAAATATATATATATAATTAAATATTATATATAATAATTAATATTTTTATTATATATATTATTATAAAAATATAAATACGCAGACTCCACGTGTGAGTACCCGGTTGGCTAATTATTATAATAATAATTATTCTTATTATTTATTATATATATAGCTATAAAGTCAATCGCTTTTATATTATCCAATAAAAGTTCCCCGGTTATTATATATTTTATCTCACCTGATTATTTTTTCCCAATTTATATATTAAATTATATTATAATATAAATATTTTAATTTATTTTATAATATTATATTAATTCAGACGTGTAAAAATGCTCACATTTATTTTCCATATTTAAATGTTGGCAATTCGCAGGTCGCCAAATAATATTTGTTATCTTTCAAGATAAATTGCACATATATAAATTAATATTCTACAAGCTCTTAACAAATATTATGAAAATAGTATGTTATATAATAATTATTTTTCAAAAGACCTTTTGGGAACAGTGCCACCAGATTATACAGAATTAGGTGTGTATTTTATAAATCCTCAAGAGTTCTAGACAAAATAGATTTAAGATTTTATTTAAACAATTCTCTTTTTAACAAAATACTACCAAATACAATTCTCGAATGTAATAATGGATTGAGCCAAGCACATAATTTAAAAGATGTTAGTAATAGTAGGTAAGAATCACTAATCAAACTCAATTTAATTTATTATATAACCAATTTAATTTAGTTAGATTTAAGGAAAATTATATTAAAGATGTTCTTATCCATAATTTGGACAAAAAATTTATATTTTTTCTCTCTGATAAACTTCTCACTAGTAAATATAGTAAAGATATTTAACTCTTTGTTCTCTTTATTAATTTGATTTAACTAATTTGATTTATTGATAGGTCGTACATAATGATCAAATAATGCCATATAAATCTAATGAATTTGAATAAAGTGAGGGTTATTCTTTGGAGTTATTGACCCTCAAATAATCTCTGTAATCTTCTGTTCTTATCTATTAGAATTTTCAAACTGAGAAAGCAGTAGAGACATATGTCATTGTTGTATTAGTACATAATGCATTTTTTTTTCCTAATAATTTCAGTTTCACTTCATAATCTTTACTATCTAACATTACATCACCTCTAACCTTCGTCTGTCCTATATTCTTTTATCTCCTATTCTCCTTGTCTTTAAGACCTCTAATTTTTCCTATTGAACCAGGACTCTCTTACTAACATTTTTTCAGTTTTAACTTATAAGAAGTCTGGCTTGATAAGCCGGCAGGCATAGCGGATTCAGATTATGGATTCACATCGGCAAGTAAGTGCTCCTTTTGCTCTCTTATTTTTTATTATTCGGCGCATCGTTTAACTTAACTCATCGTAATGGGAGTTTAGCGGAGAGGCCATACTAGTGGTTGGTTTTCTGTTTTTATGACTTCTCTATCGCTCCCTCCTTCTTCTTGTATATAGTGGCTCACACGCTCTTGGTGCTTCGCCTTTTAATCCACTTTCAGTCGCTACTTCCACTATTCGTCCTCCCCCAATGTTCTTCTTCTCAACCATTCAAACACTACCATTCGGACGCCGTGGCTTTATACCTAGGTTTATTTGGCCTCTCTTCTCTCGATCATCTGATTCCTTCCAAATCTCTCTTACCTAGTAAGTACCATGAATACCTTTTTTATATTGGACAGTCTCTCGTGCGCACCTACCATTATCTTTTTCATCACAGATACTAATTACTTGTGTTTTTCTATACATAATTAATTTTTCTTTTGTTTATTTTCTTTTAGTATTTTAAAGACAAATTATCGCTTTTACACTAGACACGCTCATATATCTCCTATGCAGGGGCTCTCCGCTGTTCCACCTGAAGAGTTGTAGCAAAAGGTTTCTTCGCGTCCGTACTCTTCATTTTCAAAAACTTACAACCTAGCACAAGACTACCTGAAAGTTTTTTTTTTTGGCGCCTTTTCTGCCCATAAAAATACCACACTCACTTCCTTCCTTTCAGTAGCTCCTGATGTCACCCCTGAACAAATATCCTAATCTCCTCCCACAATAAGCTCTCAACAATCATATTATCTCACACTCGAGTTCAGCCTCTCAGCTTGGCTAAGTATATTATAGTAACTAAGGATCCCTCTACACTAATCCCCATAGGGATCAAATATTGTTTTAGTCGTGTGACAGCTCACAATTTTTCTATATAATTATAACGTTGGCACCTCACACCACCATACTGCTTATCTTTTATATGTTATATCACCATCTTACTCCCACCAATTATCATCTAGCTTCAGAAAGTGTAGTATCCTATCTATGTGCCTCTACAAACTTACAAACTATTTACATTATTTTATAAATTTATTAAATCTGGATAAATGGGGTGCCCGCAAACTTTAGTTGCGGTGATCGGTTGGGGCGCGCGCAAAAATTAACTAATTCTTATAAAATTTTTAGGTCGAGCACACATCTATTAGGACGATCGACCCATATTAATTTTTAGAGTCCACATCTCTAATAACATTATAGTGTCATCATACCTCTATATTATTTTTTATTTAACCTAAGGTATACTTTTAATTAACTTATCTTTTTTGGCCCCCCTTTTTGTTATTAACAATCACCAATTTTATGGACTACGGTGAGATTTATATAATATTAAATTAGCTACCCCCCCCATGATACATCTAAAATAATTAAGTTATTTATTATATTTTATAATATAATTTTATATATTTATCCCTTTGGTGACTACCCTTTAATTACCAACCAATATGGGGAATAATTTATACCCCTTTATTTATATACCTTATTCCCCTACAATATTGTACTGGTTTAACTAATTATTAATCTACACCATAAATAATATATCCTTTACTCTTATATATTTATATTATATTTTATTTTATTAATTCATTTTTTTAGGGATAATTACCCCTACCCTACCTGCTTCGCCCATTAAAGATCAATTTGTTTCAAAGAAAGCATGATTCTCCATGACTTTAATATGAAAAAAGTGGTTTCGGGGATAAAAATACTAATATCCAATTCGCAACAATAGAAAACCACATATCCTAGAGACATAAAATGTTCTGAGTTCATAAAGCTAGCAAAACCGAAATTCGAAACCTCCCTCTCGCGAGGGCAAAACTTAAGATCCTTAAGAGAGAGGAAAGACTCTAATCCACTGAGGAAAAATCATAGGAATGAAAAAAAACAATTATTGTTCAATTCAATACCAGATTGTTGTGCTGGGAATTGTAGGTCACCTTTTACAATTACTGAGTAAAACCATTGTAGTCTCAATTTTTTTTCTCAACAAATACTCATGAATAGACGAGCTTAAGGCAGTGAGATCTGAAGAGTAATGTGATGACGTGTTTGAGGATCTGTACTCGAACAACACCGTGGCCCGTTATGTAACTCTTACCTATAGAAAATGGATTGGGTTACAACACTAATATAACAGCATCTACAGTCTTAAGAATAGGGGATTCTCAAGAAGAGGAATTATAGGAGTAAGTATTGGACAGGTGTTTTATTTTAGTATACTTGCTACGACCTTTCCTTTCAAGCTCTTATTTCCCTTACAAAAGTCACTTCGCAGGCGAGAGAGGGAGGGTGTGGGAGGGAGCCGAAGGAACTCCGCCCACCAACATTGTGATTAATCTAGTTATTTGCGGCGAGGTATTCATGAAGGGCGAAATCCTAATCCTTTAGAACTCTTACCTACTTTAAGGACCTCGTAGTATTATACTCTGATTAATAAAATAAGAAGATCATAGAGCCTATCTACCTTTCTCTTTATTAGGATAGGTGTTTGTAGGCTATACCGGCGCTAAGAGACTGATCCAAACTCTGTTCCATATTGGATTACTTTTCTCTTATTATTTTCCTTCATTGATCCTTCTTTCTCAGACGAGGTTGAATTATTTTTTTGGATGCCAAATCTAACTATTTTATTAATGAGGATATATGGGGGGACACGAGACAAGAGAGTGCTATCAAGAAGAGCAGTTGATCTCTGGCGACATATTCTCAACCAATAATGCGACCGCCTCGGCAACCAAAGAGAAATCCCCGTCGCCTTAATACTCACACACCCGTAGGTTTGGAGGTAGCTGATAAACCATAATTGGAGACTCAAAGGTATTATCTCGTTTTTGGTGCCTCTCCTTTCCACCAAGTCATCATCTGATATTTATAGTTGAACTATTTTGTTTTTAACAATCAAATTTTTTCCTTGCAGATTTAATTACTTTATCATTACCTCTTCTTTATAAGTTCTCTCTCGCGTCTGCGCTCCACAATTGAGAGGAATTGTCGTTAAAGATAAACAAAGGACTGGGTGTCATTTATCTTTTACGCTTTTTGTTTTTAATATTCTTTTCTATCTTATATAATATGCTAAGATGCATATCGTAATTATTGGAAATAGAGCTCCTGCACCCGTAGAATAATGGATGCAACATAATTTGATAATATAGGGAAATATATATAAATCATTTTAAAAGTAGTACCACGTAAATATTACATATTTTAATATTAATATTTATATTATATATTATATATGTATTAAATAATATATATATATCTTACTTTATCTCTATAGAAAACTTAATTAATTAAATTAAATTTAAATATATATATAAATATATATTTTATATATATATAAATTATATTAAATCATAATAAATATAATTAAATATATATATAAAATATATATATTTCTATGGTTAGAACCCTTGTCACCACCAACGGATATCAATACGCCTTTTATCTATAAAAAAATAACACTGATTTTTTTATTAAAAATAAAGACAAATAACCCACTATTTTATATGTTATATTTTTAATTTTTTTTGTTTTTTATATTTTTAAATTTTACTTATTATTTTACATTATATATTAATCTAAATGATCTAATTTTAGGGTTATTTTTAGACATATAAAAATACTAAGTCACATTTCCTTGGTTTATTTTTTATAAATTTGTATTAAAAAGGATGGGGTTATTTGAAAAAAGAATTTGCTGTATTGGTGGGTAGATTAGGCTAGGTAATGGTGTTATAGTTAGTAATGAGGTAGGTAGAGTGGATGAATGGAGATTGAGTATGGAGAAGGTTATGGCCACTATATATATATAAAATCCTTATTATAAATATATTATATTAATTTATAGAAACGGATTGAATAAGATTTATGGTTTCTGTGTGGAACGAAATCTGAAGTAGAGTTTGAGAGGAAATTGGATAGTATGTAGAATTAATGGCAAGGGTATTGTTATTAATAATTGTTGAGTTAGAGTATTTGAAAGTAAACGTATAGTTATGTAGTAATATGGTTTAAATTGGTATGTGTGTGAGGACTAGAATCTCCTCAGTAGTGAAAGTTAATGTTAGTATGGTGAGACAGCTGGAGAGAGTCTGAGAATAATTAAATAATTAGGGTGGCTATTGTTACACATGAAAGTAATGTAGATAGACGTAAATATCCCGAAGTTGTTGAGTATATTGTGAAAGATTGTGGATAAGTGGCAGGTAAGGTTTGCTAAGGTTATCGCAAAACTACATAGACCGTTGATTAGAAAGTAAAATTAAAGGACTTAGTCTTTTGCGTGCCATACTTAAAGAGTCTTACATGATGAGATGTAAATGTGTTACGTATTAAATTAGTGTTTTTTAGTAATTGGTAGTGAGACTTATAGGTCTGGAATAGAATAAATAAATAGTATTAATAGATCAGAAAAGTTTACAATGTTGATCATATCTATTTATAGAAGAAAATTCTTATGGAATTAATAAGTGTGAAAAGAATTAATAAAATAATGAAGGAATTTGAAACTTTATAATAGAGAGATTTTGGAGTATTTATTCAACTAATGACGACACAAATTGATGAGAACTATTTAACTGTCAAATTATCTTGTTGAAGTTTTGTTAATTATATAATATTTGTGGATAAAAGTGATTGAAATGAAGTCGGTTATGGATATAGTTACTTGAATTTAACCTATGATCCGTAGAAATAGGGACAATGCATAAACACATCACACAACACACGTGATTAGCAATAGTATTCATGTTTAAGCTGGAAAGGGCGGCTGTAAAAACAAGTAGAAGAATAGTGAAGTTATATTTATGAGATTATCTTTGTGTGTGGAATCCCACAAGGAAGACATCACTCTAGGTGTAATTTGTATGGAGGGAATGAGATTGTGGAGAACCCTAACCTTGGGCCAAGGGATGATACCCTTTAACATTATTGACGTGAACTATTATATCCTAATATATAGTGTAAGGGACACGTCTGTACGAGTACTCAATGAATGCTCTTAAAGGAAGTGGATTTTTCACATAGTCTAGTTTAATGTAACTAAGTAATCTAAAATTATAATTAATATTGAGTAAGCAGATGGAGGGTTAAGCGGTAATGGCTTGGGCTTTATTACTTATGACGATTTTTGTTAATGTTCTCTACTACTTATGCTCTTAATTTATTCTTATTTTACCGAATATTCTGTTACAGCCTTTTATTAAAGAATGTTGCTTTACGCCATCTTTGAATTGTCAAGAATGTATGTATATTTTATGATTTAGAAATACGAAGCAATTAAAATGGTGTAGAAAACAGTAATATGATTAAAAAGAGAGGTATAGAATAATTATATAACGTAAACGTTTTCGGATCTTTATATAAAACTTTTATTATAGTCACTAGTGTGAGGTCAATCTGTATTAATTATAGAATTATATTGGTTAACTTCATATCACCATCGTTTAATTATTTACATTATTATTATATCTTTGAAACTGGATTATAAAAGATATTTATAAATTAAATTAATTTATCTATTATTGTTTAATATAACATAATACATATTTTGTTTAAGTATTCTCTAATATAGTAGTTTGTATTATATAATATATGATTTTATATATATATTAATATTATAATAATATATAATTATGATATATTTATTATATATATATAAATTATTTAATATATAGTTATTATATATATATTTTATAATATATTATATTTAATATATATTATTAATAATGCATAACGGTTTATTAATTATTATTTTGTTACACAAACAAAAATTTTATTACTATTATTCTGGAAATCTGATAAATAAATATATTATTTTATAAATTTTAATTTAAATATATATGGGGTAGCGTTTATATATATATATTATAATATTATATACCTCTTTCCATTATTATTTTAAATTAAATATAATTTTATGTTATCTGTTAATATATATTAAATATTTAATTAATATATAGAGTTACATATTAAGAAAAATCTTAAATATTTTTTTATTTAATTATATATTTATTTTTATATAATATTATTATTAATATAATATATATTTAAATAATAATATAATATTAATAATTAGGATTATATTTATACTAACTTACATATTATTAAACATAATTTATATAATTTATAAGAATTTAATTTAAATATAATATTATATATATATATGAAAATTGAGTGAGTGAAAATAGAACAAACAACGGTGTATGAGTTACTATCATACATATAAATAAAGCCTCCTGTAGACTCATGTAGTTTGAGGAGTGAGGGTAGGGGGTAGGGGGGGGGTAAAAGAACATTATATACTAATATAAATAATCTCTTCTCCACTTTACCTATACTACTACAAATATATATTATATTTATCCTACCTTTATCATTCATATATTAGTAAAATTATAAACTTAATTTATAAATATATCATAATTATAATTATATTTATAGTTTTATTTATAAGTTTATTTTATTTATAATACCCTAAAACCTGCAGGTTTATTATTTATTATTTTTTTTCCATTATCTAACTATGTTGTAGCTCTTTAATATAATATTCTACTTTAACATATTAATAGTAATAACTAAATCTATATAATATATATAAAGTATATAATATAATATTATTGGGTAAGAATATTATTAAATTTATTCGTTTTCCTAATCATTCGAGAAAGTATTTAAAAAAAAGCGTAATATAATAATTTTTTATATTAATTATATATGCCCCAGTCCTACGAAAAAATTTATTTCGATAAGGATAAAAGGAATAAGTAAAAGGGTTTTATATATAATAATATATATATTATTATTCCTATAGTGAGTGTACCCTACCCTACTTTGGGGATAAAAAAAAACATATAAACCTTTTATTATGGGGAGGGGGGAATAAATAAATATATATTTTATTACCTACTACCCCCTACCTACCGGAGAAGGCCCGGGTAACGCCTTCTCAAGAGATATTTACTTTCGTCTCCCACTTCCCTCCTCTTTTTCCTTTTCTGGTCGCGACCAAGACTGGTGGTATAAGGTTTGCGTATCAGGATCAGATAAAGAAAAGTCATGTTAAGCGCACGGAGTTAGAATATTGACATATCACGCGGGACAGGAGAGATTAGTCCAGCTTTACGAGACAAACAAATCTTTACTTACGTGTCTTCCATTTTAATTTGTTAAGTTTAAAGACCACGATAGCGCAGTCTGAGGAGGAGAGAGTCTATATCTCCATATTTATGCTTTTATCGGACTGCAGACGAGCCCCGAACACGCGTGACGATCTGTAGATGGTAAATCCGTCCAGCTCCGTACCCAGGGTCTCATTCCTTGGTCTCCAGGGCCGCTGTCCGCGCCAAACTAAATACCCCTCACAAAACCGCGCGCGGGGGGTCAAATATTTCAACCACAGTTTCTCTCCTTCAGAACATTCGTTTACTTGTAACTCAAATCCACTTTTCCTTCGGATCTCCCAGCCCGTCGGTTTTCCAACACACTCGCCACTATACATCTGCTTAAAACACGACTTCATTCATATTGGTTTTGTTGGGGGAACACTTAATCCTAAACCATGACCGGATTTTTCCTATCTCAATCATACTTTCATTATTCTCTCGTTTACCCTTTCTTCACACCACATTCCTCTCTAAATTATGTTCATTATATCATTTTATCCAATTCTTTCTCTCATCACTCTTAGCATGCCCCTATAGATTGATCCATCTGAATCCATTTGAACTTTAGATCTATACTTCTTATTCCAGACATTAGTCTCACTCTCACTACCATATAACACAGGTAACAACATAATCCGAGTTCCCAATCCCGTGGAGAGTAAGCCCTAAGCGCACATAAAGAACATTAGATTTTTCCCTTCTCACATTTCGCACCGAACTGAGGGGTGGGGGTAAGGCAGCAAGCCACACTTCTTCCTTCCGACAATTTTTTCACCAACTTTTTCCTATCTAAATTTTTCGCGCTGACGCTCCACTTCCGCTTCTAGTGCCTTCTTTTCTCGTCATCTTGCAACCCTATATACGCCCGGTTCTCCCTCTAAGGAGCTAAATTCTAACCCTTTTCAAGACCGAGGCTTGTTTTCAGCTTGTCTTCTAACTCTTTTCATTCTTATACATAACTTCATTATTCTGACGACTGCGCTTCCGCGTCAACTCCACCAAACCATCCTTATTACCTTTCACTCCTTCCGAATCTAACGTCTTTTTACTTGGGTGCGAGAACTCTCCTTCCTTTTTATCATCACCGCTTGCTCTCGGATCGATTGCCTTCTTATATCTCTTTTTAATTCCTCTCCAACGGTTCAACACTGTCTCTCTCTTCTTCATTCAACCACCGAGATTCATTTCCGCCACTCATACCGAGCCAGGACTAAAGGAGCACGCCTCTTCGCAACTCATCTCCATTTCTTTCTCATCATTTAACACCAATTTCCCTGTATCACGATTGGGGAGTTGGCCACACCTATATCAACATTCATTTCATAACCGCCCCATCCAATATAACAAACACCTCTCGGAAGATGGAACGGCAAGGGGAGGACGCGGATAGGACACCCTACTCTGTTCTCGCGGGGCAGCGCCCCTGGCTGGATTGTGGAAGGGACGGGTCCACAGGGTGGCCCCCCGTAACCAAAATCACTTTTGACACCAACTCGATCAAGTGTTTTTTAATTTTCTTATCATCACGCCTCCCCACCCCGGGAGGTCTGTCCATAACATAATCTATTATGATGTGTCCATCTTCTAGGAAAAAGACATTCTATTCACTCGGGGGAATACATCTGGAGTATAGATAGAAAGGAAAGGGATAATGGGGTAAGGAAGTTCGAAGCAGATGACCCATAGGAACCCCATCATTTTTAGTAGTTAAATTCTCTCATTATATAACCTACAATACCACATTTATTTGTTCCTACTATCCTGATAATATTTTTCTCGTAGTCGATTTTTGGGCGGGTGTTCAATGTTAAAGTATTTTGGAGTGCGAACACAAATCCAATAACTAAACTACTCTAATGATTCCACCTCTTTTGTTTTGTTTTATCAACCAAATAAACAAGGAAAGTTTCCTTTCATTGGGTTCCGGTTTTTCCAGGTGGCACACTCTTCCTTTGGGATGCGCGCCGGCGGCTATCTCTTTTTTGCCCCTGGGAGTCGAGCCTATATAACACCTTTAGCGGGCCACACTAGTCTGTCGCTTCTCGTGACGAGGTATACTTCTATATTAAACTATAAATAACCATACCATCCGGTACTTAATTCATAACATTTATCAACCTTCCACACTCCATCCATATTTATTCTTCTCTTATTATATTTAAGTGTACTATTTACTTGGGGTAGCTATCTCCCTCCAACCTCCTCCGAAAACTATACCCCTTTCTGACCACTAAAACGCTTAGTTACACAATCTTTCTATAAAGAATGGCGCGCGCCGGAGGCAATTTATACAACCATTTCGTACTCCGTTCAACTTGATCCCATTTCAGCGCGTTCAGTTAGAATATTACTCATCTTATACCTTTTGCTAATGATCGGATTTCACAATACTTACAGAACATTAATCTCACTCTGACGCCTCATCCTTTTATTTCCTCCTCAGTATCTGCGCTTAATGAGAGCGGGCGTCATTTCGCGCTAATTAGTTATTTGCATCACTCTCATATCTATAGTTGGAGGCCCCATCAACCACACCACCACGCTACATTATCACCAATACATAACATAATAACTGCATAATAATTATATACGGGGGCTTTCAGTTTTTTTCACCAAGGCCTCTGGGGTTAACATATAATCCACCTGGACCTCACATCTTCGGACAATATTATACGATGTGGCGGAGGTTGCAAAACACTCACCATACGCGTGACATAATCATATAATTCGTAATAAAGAGGCAAGAAGGGAAATGGCACCCTTAAAGTATAGAAAACTTTAATTATAGTGCGGTAATATACATTATTTAAGCAGCTAGTGCACTTACAGAAGAGAGCGAATATACGCATTGTCCCGGGTTGCGCAAAAAGGTGATACACACCAGGATGTCTCTATCCTCCTTCATTACCTCTATACACCTGCTTCCATTAAGGAATAAGGAATTAAAGCTCCTTTCTTTCTTTTTCTCTTACGTTATTTTGGAAAGATACTTATTAAAGCATTAAAACACATATTATATCTATCTACATGATATTAATTTTTCCTTAAGGGACTACCTTATCTTTTGAAACATTCATCATCCGGGTGTTTTGCTTTGGTGAGTAGCAGTGTGCGAGAGTTTCTCACCGCTTGCGTTGTCTGCTTGCGCTTTTTTAGGAGCGCCGCCTTGCATGAGCCCATCTATCTATATTCCTCATACATCAAACTCTGTTCTATCGATCCATTCCTTAACGTTCTCCTACTATATATGTCTTGTGCACCCACAATACTATGCGTGCATGCTAACAATTGCCTATACTATCAAATTATTTGCTTTCCTTGGTGATTTTATTTATATAGGCGAAGTTATACGCAATCGTTAGTATATACCATCTTTCAATCTGCCAGAGTTATTACTTGGGATGGGCGGTTGAGGCGCTTTCATGTTTTATTCATCTGGTGAGCGTTAATACCATTAATATATAACCTTTTTAATACTCATAAAATAATATAATTTCAAATAAATAAAAATTAAATACAATATAATAAATTAACAAAAAAATATAGATTCAGCGTTATATACTTTCTTTCTCATTATTTCCTAAGCGCGCGAGCGATACCTTAGCCGTATCACCTTTTGTCCTTTTTCTCTCTTTTTAATCCTATCCCGCAAGTGCCCATCTACATGTATTATATAGTAACATTAGAATATAAATGGATTTTTTTTTTTCTCCTCGTAACTTAGATACCCATATACCCTACACCCTAATACAACAAATACGAATTTCTAATACACATACAAATACTATCACTAATCCAAAATCCTTTTCTTAATACAACAACAAAATCTTTAAAATTTCATTACTAATAATTAATAATCACTTTCGATTTAACATCATACTACACATAAAAGTCTACTCCATGATGACATTGGTTAATAAAATTTTATTTTTTTAAAAAAAACTAATTTTAATAGGAAATAACTACATTGAGATATTATATATGATCAATCGTGCACTTAATTCGTCTTACATATCTAACCTCATTTTTCTTCTTGATCATCCTTTTTTTTTTTTAAAGTTTTTTTTTTATTTTCAATTTTACGTTTTTTTTTTTTTTTATATCATTAACAGCAAAACCACCCTGTTATATTCAAGGCTTAGAGTCAGGTTTTCACCATCGCCTTCTCTTCTTTATGATCATATAATATATAATATATATATATAATATACTATATACTATAATATATATATTTTCACTTTTATCATTACTATTATATAATATATATATATATATATATACCGGCTTCAATATATAATATACTACTATTTTGTTTTTTTTTGCATATATTTTATTATATAATTCAATTTATATAATTTTTATTATTTTATTTTTCTATCTATTTACATTTGAATGCTACTATATAATTTATAAATATAAATATATATATAAAATATATATATATATATATATATATATATATATATATATGTTTATTTTTATATTTTTAAATATATATAATGTAATATATAAAATCCGTATTAATAGTCAAATATTTTGAAGAAATTAAGTATTTTAAACTAAAAATATTTATAAACCTTTTATTATAAAAGCTAAGTTTTGAAAAAATAAACAAAAAAAAAAAACATTTTGTTTTAAAAAAAACCGTGTTTTTTTTTTTTTCAAAAAAAACAAATTAAAAAAAACCGTTTTTTTTTCACAACCCTTTTGTTTGCATCTTAATGTTCGTAGATACACACAATATTGTGTGTATATATATACTATATATGATATATATATATATATATATATATATATATATATATATATATATATATATATATATATATATAATAAATTAAATTTAATGAATTATTAGTGGTCGTCGTCCTATGTGTGTGGTCTGCGCTTAAAAATTTTTTAAAATTCTTAATTTGCTCGCGATAGACTAAAGGTTGAGCACCACTGGTCT
>JABUQX010064508.1:20000-22500 GCA_015478945.1 Trachelipus rathkii | reverse complement strand
TTATTTAATATGATTATTTACGAATAATTATTTCTTTATTAGTATAATTCTAGTACCATTATTACAGAATTATCTATACTGAGATGTATGTACGGTGCATGTATGAGTATATGTGGACGGCTAGGTTTTAAAATGAAGTCTAAACAAATAGACAGACCAGACATACAAACATGTTAATACACTAGACAGATAATACAACGAAGGACTGAAATTTAAGATGACGATGAAAGATCGACAATTGAGCTAAACCCAAAAAAACATAAAACGCCTGTTGACAAACAGACTGAATAAAGAAAAAAATTGAAAAGGAAGAATCCAAATACCTTCAAAAACAGAAGACAGAAAAATAATTTAGAAATAAGACGATGTAACAGAACACAACTTGTATGCTAAAGAATGCATGTATGGGAAAACAAGTATTTATATTTATGACATTATACAAGTATATGAGAACATCTTGATCAATTTATAATGAATCTCAGAGTGCATACTCATGAAAAAATCTCAACAGTGTTGAAGCAAGCGAATTATTTCTTTTTAACATAATAGGGTTTTAGTTTTTCTTTTTCTTTTAACATAAAAGCAAATTATTATTATTATTATTATTATTATTATTATTATTATTATTATTATTATTATTATTATTATTATTATTATTATTATTATTATTATTATTATTATTATTATTGCCATTCTTGTTGTTATTATTATTATTATTATTATTGATTGAAACTTATTTATAATAAAAGAAACAAAAATTAAAAAATATTTTCAATACTAAAAAATATATAATTAAAATTCGTAAGAAAATTTTACATACAACGAAAGAAAAATAATAACAAAATTTCCTAAATAATAATAATAATAATAATAATAATAATAATAATAATAATAATAATAATAATAATAATAATAATAATAATAATAATAATAATAATAATAATAATAATAATAATAATAATAATAATAATAATAATAATAAATGAATATATGATGGAAATATTTATAATGAGTGATATATAACTGTGCCTATATTTTACACAATACATTGTGTAAATAACTCCCCCAAGAAAAAAAAAATAATTAGATATCTCCAGAATGAATTAGATAAACAAAGAGAATGAATAACTATTTGTGAATATTATTAAGGCATATATAAATAAATAATACTGAATATATATTATATGTAATGAATATACTGAATACATATTAAAAAAGAAAAAAATATATTCAGTTTTCTATAAGAGAGGCATCTTAAATACAAAGTAAAAAATATATGAAAACAGTTTCAAGGCAAAAAAAAAAATAATTATTTTTTTTCCTTATCATTTTTAAATGAAATATATTAATTAATAAAATAATTTATTAATTAATAATAATTTTGACTTCTCTTTATATTTATAGCTGGCCAAATTATATATATATATATATAATATATATATATAGTATATAATATATATATATAATATATATATATATATTATATATATAATATATATATATTATATATATAATCATAATATATATATATATAGTATATATATAAAGAGTTTAGACTTAATTCATTTATATAGATGTAACACTGTTTTAAGTGTTTTAAAAGTAGATACTAATAATGGTGTTCTTTTTAACTTATCAAATGTACCTTCAATAGATGACGTTTATATTATTATTATTATATTATTATATCATTATCATTGATATATTATTTTTATATTTTATATTTTTATATTATTTTTATATATTGTTATTTTTATTTTAAAATATTTTATATTGATATATTGTAAAATAAAGATACATACCATTGTATTTAATGAATATATATATATATATATATATATATATATATATATATATTATATAAATATATTATTTTTTTATATATAATATATATTATAATAAATATAATATATAATATATATATATATATATATATTATATATACATATTCATGGATTAAGGCAAAATTATTATTAATGCATAAATAATATATATTATTATTAAAAATTGTACAAATTATGCAGGAAAATTCAGAAAAATTATTTCAAGTGAAGAATAAGTAATAATAATTATATATAATTTATTAAAATGAGAGAATTTTTATATAAAATTATTTATTGTATATTAAACTAAATTTTGTAACGTTGTTGTATTTATTTTCAAAATGAAGCTCAATTTTAGTAATGGTCATTTTTTAAGTTGAAAAGATTGCCAATATATATATATTATAAACTATTTATTATATTATAATATAATTATATAAATATATAATATAATTATATAATATAATATCTCATATATATATATATATATAATATAATTATATATATATATTATATATATCATATATATATATACTATATATATATAATATATATTCATATCTCGAAAAGTATTCTTCAGAGTTGTGGTGGATATATTATATATATATAATATATAATATATTAAATATATAATATATATATATAGATTATATATAATATAATATAATATGTTTAAA
>JABUQX010064508.1:0-5000 GCA_015478945.1 Trachelipus rathkii | reverse complement strand
ATTTCGCCATAGATATTTCCAGTGAATTTACTCTTCCATCCCCACATTCAACCTAAGCTAATACTATATTAGAATTTCTTCTAAAGATGAGTATTGACGATATACTTCCATTGGTCTCGAAATATAGTGCTTCCAAGCTTGCACTTGGTCTACGTAAATTTCGTTTTGTCTACCTACTTGTATTTCTTTCCCTTCCTGCTGGGAGCGTAAATGTATTCACCCTGTCTGAAAAATAGGAGACCTATCTCAACCTATAGACTAGCACCAAACTGCTCAAAGACTATTTTTTCTACAGTTTTCAAATCTCTCCTAAAGAAATTTTGGAAGCAACTATATTCTTCTCAGCTTATCACTTAACTTTGTTCAATATTTCCCCAGCTCCAATCTACTTTAATCTTTCCCTTTCTGATGAGAGCGTGAATGCATTCAACCTCTGTCTGAAAAATAGACTATCTCAACCTTTAAACTAGCGTCAAATTGTTCAACGATATTTTTTATATGTACAGTTTTTGAATCTCTCCTAAGATTTGGAAGCAACTATATTCTTCTCAGCTTATCACTTGACTTTGGTCAATATTTCCTTAGTTCCACCCCTTTACAGGGATATCATTAATCCTCATATGAAATGAGACTTACATATATGGAGTGAACCTACCTAAACAGTTCTACTCAAAAAGGTGGTCAAGAGTGAGAGGCATTGCGAGTTATAATTAATCAAATTAAGTAAAGGAAGCAAAAAATATTAGTTATTTAAGATTTTATTTAAAAATATAAAGTAAAATTATCTCATTTCCTTTCCAAGCAAAATATGTTTATTCATATACATCAATTTTACAAAAATTTCCTCAGAACCTTAATAATAATAATAATAATAATAATAATAATAATAATAATAATAATAATAATAATAATAATAATAATAATAATAATAATAATAATAATAATAATAATACAAACCTTAAAAACGGTGAGGAATTTATTGATCCTCCGGATGTAGCAAACATCAAGGGACCTGTAACAATGCACCAAGTTTTCTTTAAAAGTAAATTTTTGCAGAGCAATTAAGCAATTAAAAATCGTACGCTAGAACAAAAATGAAGAAACAAATTTACATCTAACATTATGTAAAAAAAACGACTCACGTAGTTTAAAAATTACATTTTATAATGTAATTTATAAACTTTAAATTTAAAAAAAAAAAATTAGAAAGAAAAAAAAATATTGCAATATATACAGGGTGATTCAGAGAAATGTGAAATTTGAAAACAATATTTAGCCCTGGGAGGTTGGCAGCGCTGAATGAAGTTATTACCCAACTACCGAACTCTTGTTAGTAAAGTTATTATGGAGCAGTTAATAGATGTACATCGTATTTTTTGTGGTCAAAGCAATTTTTGCAAAAACAATGACTGTGCTGAATCCGCATGTATAAAATTTCGTTGTTACTTCAATTTAGGACAACACGATAGTGTTCTTTCGACAAATGAAATTAAGACATGGGTATGGGATTTTGTGGAAACAGGTTCCGCTCGGAAAAAGAAACCTATAGATAGCGTGAGAACAACTCATACGGAAGACGATATTTAGGTTACTGTTACTGTCATAAGTAACCCACAACATTCTGTACGAAGTCAAACAGTCTTTAAATTTGCATCGTTCGAGTGTTCAAAGAAAACTGTCAAAGGATTTCAAGTTCTATCTTTACAAGTTACAGGTATTTCAGGAACTCAAATACAAACCACCAAATGTGGAGACAAATCTGTGAACAAATGACGAAAAATGTAAACGACAACGAGGACGATTTCACTCTCCACCTGTGGATGTCAGACGAAGCCACTCCCACCTGAAGGCGTTTAATAAACAAAGTTTTCGCCATTATATATATATATATATATATATATATATATATATATATATATATATATATATATATATATATATATATATATATAGTAAATATATATATATATATATATATATACATATATATATAATATATATATATATATATATATATATATATATATATATATATATATATATATATATATATATATATATATATATATATATATATATATATATTGTAATGCAATTATACACGTAATATATAACATTGATTCATTTATGTATTGTAAAATAATGGCCGACATTGCCATTGCAATACCTCTGTCATTTTTCTATATATACGGTGTATGATTGTAGCGGCTCATCGTAAATTTTGTAAATACGTTTGTAATTCATGAGTAAACGACAGCCAATGGAAACTTGTTTTTCGAGACTTACTTTTGAAACCTAAGTTTTGATTGGCCGTCGTTCACAAGACTGTGATAATAGTAATAATAATATTATTATTATTATTATTATTATTATTATTATTATTATTATTTATATTTTAAACTGTTATAAGGAAACTACGCATTATTATTATATATATGTAATTGTTTTATATATATAGATAAATGTGTAAGGAATAATATTTAATGATTTTATATAGTGTGAAGCGCACAATTTGTAAATTCATTTGGCTTTTATGTTTCGATTTTAGAAGAAAATTGTTATTTCTTGTGGACGAAGTTCAATTGTAAAGAAATACCAATTTTCGGTCTTGCCAAATGTTTAGTATATATTTGTTTCTCTAAAATAACTAATAAGTGGATACATCATTTTATTTATTATTTTAGGAATTGTGATTGACGAAGATTATAAACATATATGGACGAAGATTTGTATAAATAGTAAAATTATGAATATTTTATATCTTTTTGCTTTCATTCGTCGTTACTTAAGGTGCTTACAGTTGGTATGCGCTTGTCGCCTTGTCTGATCAATTTTTATTATTTTAGTGTGCATATTTTTGTAATAGTGGAGTGTCTTATTTTATATTTTATTATAAAGTAATTGTTGTAATGTTTTTTTTAAATGTAATATGGTGCGTAATTTTTCAATGTGGAATATCGTGGCTTATTTTCCTGTAAAGCTAAGAGTGTTTTAAGCTGTGATTTAAATATAATTGTGTTTATTTATGTGAATATAATTTTCGCATTGCTATTTTAAAAGCATCGTCTGTAAATGCGATTTGCAAATGCATTGTATCTGCGGTGTTGCTATATGTCACTAGCAGGTAAGAGTATTTATTATTGATGTGTATTTATCATAGTGTGGTGAAGATTCTTTTGTGTTAACAATTATAAAGTGTTTAACGATTAAAATTTTATTATTTTTTACACGAATAATTGCCAAAGTCACATTGTATTTATTTGAAATTAAGATTTGTTTTATTACTAGTTGGCAACTTTTTGCTTTAGAAAGTCAGCTGTTCTTGATCAGCTGTAATTGCATTCACTGTACACACTGACAAATCGATGTCTTAAGTAATTACTAGAAACATATAATTTACAAGTAAATATTTTATATCTTTTGCAAAGTCAGTCAGTCTATATATTATTTTTTGTTAATATATTTTGTTTATTTATGTATATCATTGAACATAGATCTATATATATGTTTTATATATATATATATATATTTATGGGCAGAGATTTATGTAAATATATTGATAAAGCATTTTGTGTTGATATTTCATTTATTTATTTTTTTGAATAATATTTATATATATATATTTATATATATATATATATATATATATATATATATATATATATATATATATATATATATATATATATATATATATATATATATATATATATATATATATATATATATATATATATATATATATATATATATATTTGGTAGTTTGTATTTTGTTTTTGTATTTGTGGTGCGTGTATGCGGATATTCTACGGACATCCGGATATATGTACATGGAATTACAAGACCTGTAGATAGTTTTGAAGTATATATATATATATATATATATATATATATATATATATATATATATATATATATATATATATATATATATATATATATATATATATATATATATATATATATATAAATATAATTGATATATAGTACTGTAGGTTATATATTGTGCATGTATACGAATACCCAAGGACATTCGGCTACATGTTCATGGACTTATAAAACCTAGTTTGTAAGACCAGTACGTTTTTCATTTATTTTTTTTTTTTTATTAAAATATTTCTAAAATTATCCCAGTGGTTTCCTTGAGTATCTCCAAACGTGTTTTACTTTTTCATTTATTCAAATATTCAATTAGCTATTGTTTTTAAGTCTTAGAGACATTGGTTTAGTGATCAAAAGATTGATCACAAAACGGGTTCATTCTCTGATAAGAAAAGTATTGATTGAACTGTTTTCACATAAGGTAAAGAACTCGGTCAAACCGTTGTTCCACTTGAAGAGTCTTCAAAGAGATAGTTGGTGAGTTGTAAGTGTAGATTTGTTCTGCAGTATTATACAGGTCGATAGCTCACTTAACAGAAGGCTTGGATACTGTTACGATATAGGTTTGAGAATCTAATAAGGTGTTAGTTGATTGGTTTGTCACGGGGGCCTGGCCAAAGGATTTGTTCATCAGTTCGAAGAGTAAGTTATGACAGATAATTTAATATCTTTTTAACCAATCGCACTACATTATAAATTTGGGTATTCCTGTCTCGGGATCTTATATTATAACTTTTCAGTCATTACTTCTTATCAGTGAAGCGTTTGTAGTAAAGTTATTTTTGCTAGTTTATTGAATATTTAAGCTCAAGTTAGTGCAGTCGTTTGTTAAAACCTGTGCCAGAACTAATGTTCAAAGTGTTGTAACTTATATCTCAGTTGTTGATATATGATATAAGTCGATATTGTGTTGTTTTTTTTTTAACTGTCAATATAGTCGAGTGGACTATTTGCTTTGTTGAAGTTAAACGTATTTATTTTTTTTGTGTATTGGTGGGATAACAAACTGTTATTCCAGCAATAGTTATCGTTTGGAAATAGTGAAACACTGGAATAATTTTGGTAATTTATATATTATGCTCTTATAAATATATATATATATATATATATAAAAATAT